>JAQGAV010000521.1:0-31582 GCA_034691345.1 Phasmarhabditis papillosa
TGTGCCGCAACCCTGCGCCGAAGAAATCTCCAATTATTTGTGTGATACGTGCGATTACAGGTCAATAAACACTTTTTAAACACTTTTAATTATCATAGCTCGACAATATTTATAAATTGTTGAACTATTGTTCGGATTATATAACGGTTTTATATCTAATTTCCTATACATCTCTTCGAATTTCTATCGGTAAATTGCAAAATAATATAGATACCCTTCCATTTTAACTTATTTTCACATTTGTTTTTGACAAGTTTTTGATTTCACCTGTTTTTCGAAAAAAACCTGTTTTTTTGGCGCTTCAAACTTATTTTTGAAAACATCCATTCCCCCGAGTGAATTAGCAGTACATTAACAGTGTTATTCAGCTATTTACTTTTATATTTAGATTAAATCAAATAAAGCCTTTTTTAGAAAATGGAGTTCAGTTGTGATGTTTATGGAAACATAACAACACTTGCAAATTAAGCAAAGATTTGAAGATAAATCACGTTTTTAGATCTATGTTATTCTCTTTTACTTAATCTTCATGTTTACACTGTTTTATTATGCAAATCCGCCTTTCATAAGCTCTAAATCTATAAAATCCAGTATTTGTTGCTTGAAAACATCTAAAGACAATCTAGTTTTGTTTAAATCATTTATTTTATGTTATCTTAGAATACAATATTCTCTAATGTTCTATCTAGTTAATACAAGTATCGCTTTATATTTGGGTTACATGTAGCTATTCTTCCAATCCTGCAGATCAATCCGGGTTTCCCTACTCTAAAAAAGGTGGACTCAGCTGAAATCTCAGGAGGAACAGAGTTTCCAGCGGAGCTTCTTATTATCACGTTTGACTATAACCCCAGGGTTGCCTTTGCCCGAATTATTAGGATAACCTACTTTTACAAACCTTTTTATAGTGTTTTCAAACAACTTTTGTGTAATAAATACTTTTGTTATCGGTTGTCAAAAGTAATTCTGAACTAGTAGATAACATTTATAGAAATTAACGAGTTCGTGTTTTACATACTCATTTTGTATGCAGTGCATGAGTATTTCCCGAGAAAAATACAATTTTCGCGAAATACATATTCATAATTCTAATAAGTATATATGACCATTAGCCTAGGTCTTTTAGCGAACTAATATATATTATTTTATAGAACTTTTAATAGTCGTGAATAATACATAATTATTGCTAATTATATGAGTCGACTCTTTATATTTAATAACTATAAAGTCACTATTATGGTTACAAATAATAGTTAGATTATTATATTTGTTTGTTATAATTCTAAAAATAAATATATATTTAGAGGTCTATCTACCTACTTAAACAGTTCAATTATCCTTCATAATCCCATCTGCATTAGATTAGGTTCTAGCTTATGCGGCGAATCTTTTAGCCACTTGGTCACCTAGCACAGGTACAAAAAGTTGTAAATATACATAGCAGCTCGCAAAATTCTTATTTTCCCTTGCAGTTTTCCCCTTTCTGAATGCCTAAATACATAATTAATAAATGGTGAGTTTTCTTTATATTCCATGCACTGAATACCAAATTCTCACTCTATCCGGAAATATTGCAGCTTAATACAGATTTGTTATATGTTATTTAAGGCCACCAAGTTAGATTAAAAGATCTGTCATATTATTATTAAAGATAAGATTTACAAGGAGTGGTGTTTTATTAGAACCTGAGTGTTATAGAACAATAAGCAAACTTTATAAAGTTTTAAGTTTGTAACTGAAATTATAAAATAACAGATACTTATTAAGAAATGTAAATGTTCTCTTTAAACTATTGTAGTCTACAACACTGTTATGTAATAATGCCTAACATTTAGTTCCGCAAAAAGAAAACATATTGTTTAACATATTTGTGTATTTCTTTCAAAGCACAAATATTTTTGTTCTTTAAGACCTCCGGTGAGATAATTTATTCATACACCTCCAACCATTTGCTGGAATTCATTAGAATTATGTTAATTCTACACTATTTTAGCATAATATAAATAAGAATTAATTCCAAGTAGCTTCTAGTTAGACATTATGTTCCGCGTACTTAACTTAAAATATCAAGGCGTTTTACTGGATAGAATTTATATATAAACTCCTAATTTAGTTGTATTGAACGTATTATAAATGGTTTCTGTAAAGAACTAGACTTTTATTTCATAAAAAACAACGTTACATCGGCATAAATGTCCGCCAAACAACCTAATAATTGGTATCCATCGGCTTAATTTATTTATCCTTTCTTTATTTTCGACCTAAATGAGTAAATAAGCCCTGTTGGCTCTTGAATGAGAAATTATTTTGGCTACACCAAAACGCGGCAAAGGATAGATAAACGTATTACTTAGTACACACATCCACCGACCTTTTCCAATAATTTAAAATGACGCTATAAATGGGGTTCGGTAGTTCTCTTTTAAATTCTTTCCAAAGTTCGACAAACAGTTAGTTCAAATTTAATGAAAGCTTTATTAGCCAATTTGAACAGGAAGATCCGCTATTTCTGGGTCGGTGGTCGAACTTCGATAACAGATGATTATGTAGAGTAGATGTTTCATAATCTTCTGAAACCTTTATTACCGCAAATACCGGTTATTTTTACTTCTTAAATAATTCGCTGATAATTCTATCCTATATTAGGAAACTAGATTCATTCATCCTGCCACAGTTTCTTGCTGAGGTTTTGATCAAAAACTGGTGCCAATGCCTTTCCTTCGGTCTGATTTCCAGCGAAAAGACCTCATTTTTTAGTCTTAGTGAAAGTTTATTCTCTACGATTTCTCTATAGTAGTCTTTATAACATATTATAAAAGTTTTCCTATCTATTCTGTATTAAATCTTTTTAATTTAAATTTCCAATTTCATCGTTTTTTCTTCATTTTGGGTTCACTTCCGCATAGAAAGAGATAACCCACAAATAATTCATTTCAAAGAAATTTATGGATATCCAACGGAGCCACATTCTCTCTTAACATTTATAATATAAAATTAGGTTCTTAATACAATGTGTTGGATAACTTTAAAAACTTTACAGACAAACAAATTTTATGAATGTTTTGAATACATTAAAGAGTATTGACTTTTTATTGAGCAAAAATCCTGTTAAAACAAACGTATCATCTTGTAATAATTATATAACTTGTATTAATGTACGTTTTTCGTATCTTAAATCTTCAGGATTGTCCACTATTGCTTTAGTGGAATAAACGTTTACTTGCAAAGTGCAATCGTTAAATGCCGTTTTAATGACAGCTTTATATAAATATAGTAAAAACAAAAGAATAAAACTATGGATTTTTGCTGTGTTTGTATTAGTATAAGTTCGCTTATTTTTTCAAAACTACTATATCTTGTTAGTTTTTGAATTGGAAATATTTTCAATAATTGCATAAATTCTTATATAGTCCATAACAAAAAAGCCTGCAGTAAGCGGTGTTGTAAAAGGTTTCAAAAATGGCTCGTTCTGCGGCAAAATTAGACTTCCATTGTATGGTTTTAAGCGCAATTTTTTGTTTGATGTCAGAAAAATATTATTGTACTATTTTTATTTTGTATCATGTCCAGAAAAAGACAAATACGCAATAAGCCTATGTATACCACTGCGCTCTTTCGTCTTTTGTTTGTTAAAGACTATATAAAGTTTGTCAAACTACTGTTTAATACAAATGTTTTGTTTACTTTTTCATTTATATTGAATAGAGTAAGTCAGGCAGAAAGTCAAATCCAGCGAGGGCACCACCAAAGGAATTTATAAGTATTTTGACAAGCTTTGTTTCAAACTAGTTTCAGAATAGAGTTGTCGACAAACTTATATTTTTCTAAATCGATATACATAGTACAGTTTAAAACTATGAAAATTGGTCATTTATTTAATATATTAGTCTTTTTTCATATTTTTATAAAGCTCGGTGCATTCTTTGGGTTTGAACAGCTCAGAATGTAATTTCGCGCTCAAATTGGTTCTTTCAATAGGAAAACCCCTCATTAGGCCAGAATTAGGTTTTTGCAAAATGATATCAAAACGTTCTTGTTTCTATCATCTTTTTGTTTAACGATAGTCCAAAAAGCATGGTTCTTCGATTAGAATAAGATAGCAGCTTTATACCAAAACAATTATATGTGTTACTTATGTTTATGGGAGGTATCGATAACTAATTTCACTGTAAAGTTTTATTCTTTTCGCGGAATAACCATAGACTTGGTGTTTATTCTCGCTTTTTTGAGGTTCACATAGCCAGCGAAGCGTAGCGTTTTTGAAGAGCAACTTTCCCATGCAACATTAAACACTATTAATAATATAAAGTGTTAGACATTATCTTTTATACTTTATTCACATTTTGATTCTATAATAATATAATATATTTATCTTATTTGTGTTTTAAGCTCCTGATTGTGGTTTGTCCCAGAAATAGTAAATTCAACAAATCAAACATCTACAAATACTTCTTTTTGTATTCAATTTTTTCACTTTATTTTCTCAACCTAAATGGTCTATGAGCTGAGTTGGTGCGCACACGGCAATCTTCTTTTGTTTCAAGTCGAGCAGTAAAATAAATTGCTGTTCGTTTTAAAAAGTTGTTAGTTTCGGTTTAAAACATCAGCATTTCATAAATAATAATAAATTCTAAGTTTTACTAAGTTTTGTAGTGGGACCATCTGTAGCTTCTGTCATTGTATTCAGATTCTTTTTGGAAATACCTTTGATCCAGATATTTCAAGATTAGAAACTATTTGTTACTTTTCTTCTTTAAAATCTCTGGCTATGAACTACAGTAACTTATATTGTTTTATTGAAACTCCTCTGTCATTTTAGCTAAAGAGTAACTTCTTTAATAACTAAACACAGGGGGAAACCTTTCGGCTTGTTAACATAAATGTATATTTTTGTTATAATAAATGTGACTTTACAAAATCCTTTATATAATTCCTCGTTTCTTTGCTGTAATCGGTAGCATGTGGAAAATCACTCCCCTGAGACACTAGCAGCCTCTGGAAATGTCAAATTTTTCATTCTGATTTAAAAGACTCTTGTAAGTTTTATGTTAAGGAAGTTAATTTATGTATTTTTTGTTTATAGTATAAACATTTATTGTTTATGATTAAAGAAAAAAAAGATCTATTTTTCTTAATATCTAGTGTTTGTTCATAACGTATCATTTCACATTCATTTTCGCTCACGGAAATAAAAATTTCATTTATTTTAATAAAATTCATTTTTGCGCGTTGCCTGCACAATAATAGCATAGAAATGACAACAGAATGAAAAAAAGATAATCGTTAAAATATTCATTTGAAGATATAAATTATTTAATATTTAGAGAGCTAAACTGTTGTATAGAACTCTTTCGGCGCTTACTTATTTCATAGAATAATCTACTTATTGTCTGTTTTCTCTTACATTCTACTCATTTGTTGCCTTAAAGCTAAATTAAGGACATGGATCGTACCATTGAAATTCTGAGACGTTCATTTCGAGCTAAGAAAGTCAGGTAAGTGAAACAGAGTGGTTGTGGATAATACAATTGTTTACAAGCATAAACAGGTCTTAATTTGAAATTGGCCTCTCGACCTATCTAATACTTCAAATAGAAATAAATTAGACGAATAAACCTGGGAACACTTTGTGAAACTGTCTTCTTATGCAATTATGTAACTAAATTACTAAAACAGGAATAACAACATAATGTTTCTGTTACTTTTACTTGTAACATATTATATCGGTGTGAGAGAGAAATCTTTTGAATATTCTTATTCTAAGAATTTAAACTATGTTCGACAAATTTTAGCTTGTTTATCTTGAATTAAATTGTTTTGCGGCTTTATAAATTTCGAATTTCGATTCTGTCAGGCCGTCTTTACTTCTTAGCTTAATTAAACATACTAACAATGCAACATTCAGCATGTTTATAGATATATTCTTGGTTTTTCTTCTATTTAAACTTGTTTCTAGACTAAATTATAATAAAAACCTCAAAAGAAAATAGTTTCATTGTAAAGGAACTAATTGTGTTTTTCATAGTTACATATTACACACGGAATGTTCTATTCTGCTTATTATCACTAGCATCTCCCTTAAATAGACCTCCCAAGTCTTTCGTCTTTATGAAATAACTTATTCGCAAATGCTCAAAAACTAGGGTCCCGGAAAGAAAACGGATTTTGTCACCGCAGAAGTGTTCACTGACCGGGTTAAAACTCTACCCCTGTGTCACCGTACCGTAAATGCATTATGTTTTTACCAGTTGACAACATAGATCCTAATTAGAGTTCGAACATTCTACCCGTTTAATTTGGAGTCAATGAAGCTAAGCTTATTGCTCTTGCTGCAGTTCCATTCATTGCTAGTGATCTTTAATTATTCCAAATCTCTCGACTCTCCTTATTTTAATACTATTTCTTTATATCCTAAATGTATTTATTCAAATATAATTTATCATATAAAACATATAGGAGCCTATTAGAAGACTAGCACACCTAGTCGCAAACTAACATTATAACAAATTTTAGACTTTTATTTTAGTTTTCTATGCTTTTAACAAGTAGTTCATATAAAGAATTGAACACGTTACACTTTTGTAATAATAGTCTATTTTGAGAAGCACTTGAGCTGAGCTGTCTAATATTACGTAAGCAGCAAACTTATATCTAAACATAATTTATGTTTTCTTATTCTATAACTGTTATTAAATTACCTTATTGATAATATCTTTAGTAGAATGAATCGATGTCGTCAACTGTTACAGCACTGCTCAAGGTATGTTTCTTATTAACTAAAACATGGTACATATAGAATCCGTATTATCTATAACATTTGTTTAAAATAGTCTCCTTCTGTAACTCGTAGTACAAACATTAGTGCTTTGTTTAATACAGAACTTGATTTCCTTTGGCTCCTTATAGGGTGCTGTATTGGGAGTGAAATAGTACTATAGAAATAGTACAAAAGCGCATGCTTCATTTACTTAAAAATATACTATAAAATGTTCAATTAAAAATGGAACTTCTTATAGTCGGCGGACAAACGATATGCAAGTTAAAGGTCTGAGTGTTTAATTTAAAAAGCGCGAAATAGTTATATTCGCTAACATAAATTACATGTTTTTGAACGATAAGTTAGATGTGGTGTTCCTCATTCCATCATTGACTAATCCGCGTTTTAGCGGCCAATTGCTCGGCCGCGCTCCAATAAAATTTGTAGTTCGTACCGTATACTCCTGCATAAACCTTTGCCGCCGACTATATAATATTTAAACAAAATGAAGCAATCTTTCATGAATCTTTACACATTTACAGTTGCAATGGATCTACACCTAGTACATGATTACTCTAGTTTGTTATATTTCTAAAGAATATTTGTTTTCATAAAGGCAATTATCTTTTATTATAATCTATCTATCAACTAATCATTATAGTTCCCTCATTGTGTTTTAGTAGAGCTTCCTTTTTGTGGATCATAAAGATGTTCTGAGTGATCAGTTGCAGTTCTTATTTAGATAAGAAAACCTATTAATCCACTAGATTAGCTAAAATCTACAAGAATATTTAATCTTTTCTGTTAGAAAAGAGGAATGAGACAAGCAGATAGCAAAGCCCCATAACACTTTTGATTCCATATATACTCATAATAAACCAAACTAACTGGCAGCCCTATTTCCTAACAGATTACTCCTCGGCAGCCCAGTATTCCTAACTATAACTGGTCACTAAATCTCGTTACGCCCGGTTCAACCGGCGAAGATTCAATAAATTATATTATCATAAAGTATTCCATAACTTCTAGAAGATACTTGTATCTCTGGTCGGCAACCCAGTATATCTACCAGATCAATCCGTAGACTGAGCGGCAGCCCAAACAAAAGTTTATTCCTTTTATATCCCGAATTAGGTGCCCAATTCCATGGATATCTGTGTGGCCGTAACTGTTCGGCGACCTAGCATCACTCCTTCTAAAGGACTATATCCTGGTGACCTCATGACGTCATCCTGCTTGGCAGCCCTTGATCCTCAGCCCCATCTGCTTTGTCCTATTATTACCCTGGAGGAACCCGGATCAAACTTTTGTCTACTTAGCAGTAACAAAAACAGAATGAAAAGGTAAAAGTCGAGTCGGCCGGTGTACCGAGAACCAACACTTGTTAAAATACTCTGAAGCAAATGTCTCAAATGTATTAAGTACCATTGTGGGGACTAATCACAGTTGCAATGTTGCTTGAACGATTTTGTAATCTATATTTGCTTATTCTAAACGTTACCGTTTTTAAAATATCGCACTTACTTGATCAGTTGACTGACTATAAGCAAGCCTACTTTTCATAGAAATCAAAAACGAAACAAAATCAATTTTCTTTAAAGTAACATAATTTCTATGGAATAATGTGTATTCATCTTTGATATGTTTACATTAAGCCAGTAGTGACACCAGTGATGTTATTCTCAATACCGCATCGGTCCTTCTTGTACTTATCTTAATTATTTCTCACATTCTCTTTTTTCCATGATTTTAATTCTATATGAAAAGATCTCTCGCTTCACTTGACGCTTATAAAACTGTATTCGAGACATTTAACGCATATTTGGCCGTGTTCAATGAGAGATTAGAAACATTTTATTATTTTTGAAATTAAGAGCTTAGAAAGGATGAGTAACAATGTTTTTAAAAGATAAACAATACGTCAGTTGCATATGTTGTAAGTTTCGGTAATCTAGTTTTTATAGTCTCACGAAAGTCTAAGGCTATACGGTGATCATTTTGCTCCTAAAGATTTTATCACCAACTGTTAAACGTACAAACAAATTATCTATATTTAATATTTGACTTCCGAAGAACCTTAAAAATTAATATTTACGTCGTTCTTTGCAGCAAAACAGACGTGTAATTGAAATTAAGCCCTTTCAAATGATACAGCTTTCTGCAAATGGATAAAACTTATAACTTTTCTATTTTACTTCCTCATATTTGTTAATCAATGGGATATCTCCTAGATACCGTAATCCTTCAGCCTAAGCATCTAATCCCTTATAAAGAGATATCACATAACTCCTCTTCTCTATATAAACGCTTAACAACAGGCACGCACAAGGGGGCGGGTCTTCGTAGCGGCAGCACTGAAGCAGAAAAGAACCTACAAACAGCTAACAAAATCATTATCAACACCCCTGATTCTGTAAAGACGTAACGAGTCCATCTCTCTGACTTCTAACTTATACCATATACGCTGTAACTCTCTACTATCTAACTATTTCTCAGCAATTGATTAAGAGGAATCCTCACAACTTCTAGCTATTACAAACTAAGCCCATTTCGACTAGTTTCACTTCTTTGGAGAAATTCAAACGGACAACGCGCTCTATTGTACCAGCTACAGTAACCCGCTATGGTGCACAGTCCTTTAGTCCCGCGGATGCAACGATTCCTCCACCAGAGGGTAACTCAGCTAAGGATAGTACCACCGGAGCTAAAACAGAAGGCTAAGGAAGACGAAGACCAACACAGACCAAGAGTTTATAGGTAAGGATATATCATTTATAGAATCATAGTGACTATTCATCTTGTGCCATATTTAGACTAAATTTGTAGAAAGCCCTGTTACCCATTCACAAACCAATGAAAAAATTGTACTGCTAATAAACATAAACTATGATTTTTTGACAACTTCTTTAAATACACTTATTTTTGACCAAATAGTTCGTTTCTAACACAAAGTCTACATTTTTGATCTGACCAATATCATTCCTCAATATATTCTATAGAATAAAGAGAATTAGCATATTTATAAACCTTTTTTGTTTTTCACGGGTGGCCGAATTTTCGACTATATTTTCGTGAAATACACTTCCCAAGCCGTCCAATCAAGTATGGTATAAACAGAAATATATTCCCAAGGGAGAAATATTTACAAAAAATAAGACAAAAGTATATTGCTGGACGAAAATATCTATGGGAACTCAAAACTAAGATATATTTTAAGTTTTTAACTGTTTTTAACTGATGTTTTGGGGGAAACTTATCTATTTTTAGATCCGATTCTCCTTCTTCTTCCGGTAATCTTTTCTTTTTCATAAACATTCTTTAAAAATGAATATTCTCTTCTTATAAAACGTTTTCTAGAAAACTCTCAGTTTCTATCTTTACTTTTTAGATTCGATAGTTTATATAAGTTTAT
The DNA here is from genome assembly GCA_034691345.1 of Phasmarhabditis papillosa. Classification (NCBI taxonomy): domain Eukaryota; kingdom Metazoa; phylum Nematoda; class Chromadorea; order Rhabditida; family Rhabditidae; genus Pellioditis; species Pellioditis papillosa. The sequence continues at coordinate 10,170 of JAQGAV010000521.1, forward strand.
CGAGCAAAACAAATAAAATTAAAATGTGAAATATAATCCTATGTCTTAAATTCTTCTAGTAAAAAGAAACACAAACTTATAGAATAACAAAAAGAAAACTAAGAAAGAATGAGGTTATAACTGTAGTATGGGGAATTAGTTTTAAACAAATTTAGCAATGAGGCTTATACTTTTATTTCTAACCTCAAGACAGATTTTCCAAAATAACTTGTTTTATGTTTTAATAGTAGAATGATTACTTTGCATTAAGTGTGGTAGTTGTTAAGAGAATATACTGCTTGACAGCTGTATATTAGATATGGGATTGTTCTTAGATTATTTATATATTATTATTATTACTATATAAACATAATATATTGGTTCACAAACTCCATTACTCTAGGTAAATCTAGGCTGATTTCCCAATTCACTCCAATGTTTTGATATTTCTCCTTCTGTTTTCACCTGTTCTAACTGAATTTGATATTTGTGCGGAGACTAAGTGCATGTCGAGATTTATTAAGTAAAGGGAAACTTATTGGACTTATAGGAATTATTTATACAAATTAAAGACGAGTTATAAGATCTAGGTTGCGTCTTAGCTCTATGTATAAGGGCAGCAACATTTCATCGTTGTTAAATGTTGCTATTTGAACTATATAAGTATAAAAGTAAAGAGAACTTATTAGAATTAGCATTCTGTTATCTTTCATTCTGTTATTTATGTTCAACTGAACGGTCTTTCTCTACATAAATAGTTTTATAATTAAACAATTACATTGCTATTCTAACTATTTATTTTATATAACTCTCTTTTATCTAGATTGCACTTTACTGAACTCAGCAATCTCTCGTATCTGATCAAAACCTAAGAAGCTAAATTATAAATTAGAATACTCGCAAAAAAACATTTGTTGTATCTGGGCGACTAAGAAAATGACTGTATCTGTTAAATATTAAACCAGAAAAACAATGTTTGTATTTATTTTGTTTAATAAAAACAAAATATTCATAGTTTTGATGAAAATAAGCTCAAATTAACGGTAGACAGACGGTTATTGGGCGCATCGGAAACTACGTAAAAGGGGAATCCAACATTTAGAGTCTAGTAATCTCTAGTCTCATACTCTCTATCTTTGTAACATTTAATATTTTTATTAATGTGGATTAGCAATATCCGATTTATTTAAAATAAAAGGGAAATTAAGCTGTGTTACGTCACGAAAGTGCAGCGATGCCTTGTGACCAGAGATAGGAATAGAATGCAAAGTGAAGGATTAGTTAATGTTAGGAAAGAAATTATAGAAAACTTATATAAAGGTTGTGAACCAAGTCTCACTTATAGGGGAATGTTGGACAATCTTCTTTAGCGAAAAACAAATAACTCTAATACGTAAATCTAAAAATATAAGAAAATACAAATCCTGCAATATGTCTTTTTCCAAAAATAAAACTGAACTTTTGCGAACTTTCTAATAAAGAATAAAGTTGGAATAGTAACGGAATGATAAGATCCAATAATAAATTAAATATTCATGTTGCTCATTTAGTTCTCCTTCTGAGATGAAAGAACGTCGTCTTCGTTCTTCTGTTAGAAGAGAGCAGTACTATGGAAGTGTTGAATTAGTTGTGTCTGTTGATCCTAGAGGCAGAATCAGGAATATTGGAAGATTCAGACTAGAACCATCTACCGATTTTCATCCACCCGTAAGAAATTGCATACACATGGTTAAAAAAAAGTTTTTATTTTTGTTTTCGAATATGAGTTCGTCTACAGGAAATACAAAAGTTCGAATGGTTAAAACTGCCTTGATTTAGGCCTACTCAGGTTTTGTAGAGAACAGTAGAGTCATTGAATATATTTTAAAAAGGCTTAAATAACCCAAATATTATTTAAGGCCGACGCGGTGATGCCTTCCTCGTCCTCTGTTGTAGTCGAGAACCCACAGGAAGAAATGAGATGGTATTGGAAGTATTTTCTGGGAAACGGTACGTTTGCTAAACCGAATGCTGGATATCATATTTAGTTAATTTTGTGACGTTTCAGTTTCTTCTCGCTAAAAATCGACATCATTCTATTTTGCCTTATTGCATTAGTTTTTTAAGTAAATTTCTCTTTTGGAGAGCGGATAAACAAATTCAGGGACTAATTCGATCTAATTGCCGTCTTTTAGAACATCAGAACTTTTCCGGAATTGATCCGAGCACTAAATCTCCGTTTTTCCTTTCTATCATGGTTGAAGAAGAAATTGATGACAACAAATTGTGTAGAGCAATACTGTGGACCCAGAAGGTAAGAGATATTAGAAAGCAGAAAGAAACTAATCAAATAAATACAATTTATGAAAATGATTGTAAAACAATTCCTACAGTTATTTGTTAAAACCTGAACTATTAAATGAACAATAAACTTTAAATTAAACAATTTACCTTTATTATAATAGAGTTGGACTACGAGTTACACTGCAAAACTTAAAAAAGTACAAATAATTTTATAAATAATATTAGAAGTCTATATTATCTAATACAAGACATACATATTTTGCAGTCTTCTGCCACCATAGCCAGTTACTCATAGCCTTTAACCACTTACAAGCTGCACCATTCTTTATTAAACCAATTACTGTATAGCCAACTGTTTTACGAATTGACACACGGCGAGAGCGAGATAAAACCTTTTCTGAAACAACAAATTTTACAATGTTCGGTTGAAATATCAACAATATATAAACAAAAGGACGAAAAAAATTATTTCGCAATGTGTGCAGTTTCCTTAATTGTACACCAATATATCAACCTTTTAACATATATAATATATGTTAAATATATGTTATAATATATGTTTCTAGAGTTAATATAGTCATCTGCACACTTTAACTTTTAGAATTACTTAACTAACCTGAACTATCGTTCTCATTTGTAACAACATCGGTTGAAGCATCTGCAATATCTTTGTAAGGTCTTTTTACTATAATTTATAAAAGTAGTTATATCCAGTGTTCTTCTTGTTAACTCTCCTCTCCTCATTTAAATAACCTTAGGGCTAATAAAAACGAACTGCCTAAAAAATCTTACCGGTGGGCTCGGTTTCTCTACTATTCTTTCTTACATGTTCTGTTCTACAGACTGTGATTAAAAAGAGTAGAAAAAGAAAAGAGCAAGCAATATGCATAGCTGCAACAAGATTATTACAAACTAAATAATATAAAACATAAAAATAATAAAATATAGCGTTATGGTTTAAATAACTAAAGTGAAAATATAAAGAACATTACTAGGAGTTATTGTGCTCAGACTTAATATACTAAAATAGTAAGCATGTTAAAATAACAAACCGGTCTTACAACAACATTTATAAGTACTGTTCTATCTAAAAACCATCATATATGAATGTCTTAACAATCTGCTTATGATGAGAAAGAGTTCCGAACTTATGTTTATTTCCGTTTGAAACAGAGACAAATAATAGTTATGAATCATGCTAGTAACTTTAGTAAACAGTAAATTATGCACCTGCATTGCTCATTGCGGAAACACTAAAGATTGCTGCGGTGCAAAATAATCAGTCGCAGGCACTCTAACTGACTAATGGCATCAAGCAATCAATTAGGCTATTTATTTATTTTCTGCTCCGGCGGTCTTGATAAAAAGTTTATTTTTGTTTGGGAAGTGATGGCATGACAAACTAGAATACCTTCTTTATTGGCATGATGCCTAAAAATAGAAGTTTAAAGAAGTTATTTACATTGTAATGATAGGTATCGTGTACAGTAAAACTGTTGAGTTGTACTACAATAAGCCTAGATGTACATTGAATTTGTACCCAAATGGCTCAAGGTGTTTTTTTAACTTCTAGAATTTTACTTTTACGAAATTTCTAGAATTAAATTACAATTCTTTTTAACCTAACATTCAAATGCATAAGGTTCGATTCAGAAGTTCTTATCAAAGTTAGTAGAGAGAAGCAACTAGGATCGCGCTAAAGGTTGCTCGCGCCGTTTGGGCCAAAATGGGCAGGATCATTTACGAACAAGCGGCCATCCTTATTAAGAGATATCACTCGCCACATTTAACCGTTATATGCAACTCTATTAGATAATTATAATACGTATTTTGCCTTGCAGAAAAGTATTATTTTGTTATTGCTTTTACAAGTTATAAAGAAAAAATGTAGATATTTTATTAGCACCAAAGAATAATCAAAAAGTGTCGAAATAAGTTAATAGCAAGTATATATAAACAAATGTTACAATATGTATATTATTGTTAAAATGAAAATGATTATTCCAAAGTTAGTACTTGCTGTATCTGGTTCTTCCGGATCCTTTACATCAGTTAGCGGGTCAGCTAAATTACAAAACATAAGTTTTCATAACTGTTAGAATGCATTCTTTCTTCAAGCACACTACTTTAGTTAATAGAAAACGAAAGCTTCAACTTAATTCATAGACCATTTTAAGGTAATTCGATTTTTTCTAAAATGGGAAATTGCAACTAACAAAACTTTTATTCTTTAGATTTTAACTGTTTTTAAATGTTCCTTACCTTTTCCCGGTTGTTTCTCTTGTTTGTGTTCTTCTACCATTATAGGATCTACTCTGATAAACTCGATCTTTTCCTTTCCTGCCCAAATATCCTCTAGAATCTTGCGATATTCCGGATTGTCCTTGATTTCTTTTAGAAGTTCCATAATATCCTTGGTTTCGTGTTCAATGTATTCCGTTTTTTCTTCAGAATCCTTACCGTATTTCATTTCAATGCCCTACAAAAGTATAGAGTAGAATATTTATTGTTGAATCTCTACTACAGTAGCTACAACTACAATAATTCTAGTACTACCGTTTCCTTAATCTTTATAATGTTACCTACCGCTCCTATTACTGCTGCGAATATTGTTGCCAGTATCTTCTCCACAGTGTGACCTGAAAACTGTTTTACTATATTTTTACGACAATTGTCGAGGATATATGAACGACTTCAATGGCACGGCATACTCGAAAAATTGTTTCATTTTGAACACTTCTGTTGGGATATAGCTTTGTTGTAAAGTCAGCTAACCTTTTTTAACATCGGAATTGTCTGTGTTCATTTGCGTAGCTTTAGTTCTCTTCTTCGATCTCCAAGCCTTCCATCTCTCTTTCCAAGAAGACAAGGAACGAGAATGTCGATTGTCTAAACAAGAGTAACTCTAGCTTTTAATCATTATTAAAGAAAGTAACAAGCCCCAATATTACAGTAAAGAAAACAGAATTCCAAACAAAATTTTTTGTCTGTGTCCATCTTTTCATTAGGTTTTATATATCATACTTTCGCTATCTTCTTGCAGTTCTGTCTTGTCCTCTGTATGAGCTTGTCGTAAATGTGCCGCATTCATAAAACCAGCTAGAACTAATAGAAAGAAAGCAGTTAGGGCTAGGTGTTTCATTCTGAAAGTACAATAACTAATAATAGTCTCAGAAAATGCAAGAAATGGTTTAACGTATAAAATTATGTTAGATGCTACAATATACGGTCTATACTTTCACTAGTGAAGCAAGAAAATATCCGAATCAATACAAAAAGAAACTTTATTATAAACAAGTTACTGACTTGTAGGTGCTTTTGTACTAAATTTCTTATCATTTAAGCACTTTGAAAATACTATTTTAAGTATTTTTCCTGTTGCATACAGAGATGAATCATGCTAATATATTTTGCAAAGATGAATTATAGAGTTACTTCCGACTAGTAATATTGAAGAATAGCAGACAGAGGGTAAAGTACTTAGTTTGTACTTATTTCCTGTATTTTTGTATATAATAATCTAACTATTTTTGTTATTGGAGTCCAATAGCTAAGAAAACAAATCCTTCTCTACTTAGACTGCATTTCGTTCTGAGCTTAAAAGTACTATAGATCACCTTCTATTATCAGATATATTCTTACTTATTCTAATAACCAAACATCAACTTTCTTATCAACGAGTTGTTTCTATCATTCATATGTTATTTATTCAAATTATGCGGCAAAATAAACATGAACAGTTTGTCAAAAATAATATTGTAATATATATGTGGGTGGGAAATGCTGTCTTAGTGTTAAACACAATAACTATGACTAATAAAATATTTGTAGAAAGTTAATTCTATTTTTCTAACTATAATCTAGAATAAAGTTTACTGTATACTATAATTATATTTATTTAGGGTCCACGTCGTCTATGTATCCCAGTTCCTTATGGTGCTAAGGCTCTTACAGCTAAGGCTATTCTACAGTTAGTTAGATAACTTTATAAAGTCTTTACAGAGTTGTTTTGTAACAGAAATTCATTGGTAGAAACAGTAGCTGGGGGTAAATAACGACCTTTCAGTTATTTTTCTACAATAACTAAGCCCTATCATATCGATCTAAGTTTTTAAATAATATATGCTAATATTTCGTTCCAGGCGATTCCCCGAAATGAGTGACTACGGCCGACAGCTAAAGGAAGTATCCAATGCAAAGATTCAGAAGGAGCTGGTTGTTCTCGAAGACCAAGAAGGATCCGCCAACTGCAAGATTGGAGTCATTTACGCATTAGGAGACCAGAACACCGATGCGCAGATGTTCTCCAACGGTTAGCGCTACAGATTGTTAAAAAGTTTGAAAACAAATTCGACAATACGGAAAATTCGGAAAATCTTCTAAATCTGCAATTAGCTTAGAAATGTTTGTTTCAAACAGATGCTTACAGAACACGGCGATGAAAACTTTGAGAGGTTCTTGAAGATTTTGGGACATCGAATTGATCTACAGGATTGGGGTAATTATAGAGGAGGTCTTGACACTACCAGTAAGTATTTACACAAATATTAAAATATTTAGAGTTGATCCTGTTAAAGATGACAATATCGCTGTACTCATTATTTTAGCTAATTCAACTGGCAAAGAATCCGTGTACACTGCCTTCGCAGGACATGAAATTATGTTTCATGTATCCACAATGCTACCGTTTAGTAAGGAAAATGAACAACAGGTAGTTAAACTAATGAAAGAAACAGAGAGAAGTTGCAATAGGCCAGGTGCAGCGCTAAAGCATGTTTGCTACAGAAACTTTTTTGGATATGATTTTCTCTCTCAGTTTCTGGTGCCATGCCAACCAGCTATCCAGTGTTTAGGTCAAGTTGAGACTAATGCAAAGCATCCTCATCGATAATTGTACCTATTTTTAGATTGAGCGCAAACGACATGTGGGCAATGACATAGTGAATATAGTATTTGAAACCACCAAGGATCCTCTGCATCCTAACTTCAGCCCCACCATGATGAAAAGCCACTTTACACGTGAGTTATGATCTGCAAGGATGTTTTGCGGACCATTTGTTTTAGCTTTCTATTTTAATGGAATCGTGGAAATTTATTCTAAACAAAGATTTTTTCGAATAACCTTTTCGATATACTTGAAAAACAGTTTATAAAAATAAAAAAATTATGAAATGAGCCGGAAGGAATTTAGTGTTTCAATAGTATATTGTAAGAATACTTACAGATGTGTTTTTCGTGATAACCTACGAGCCTTCTACCGCAACATATCGTCTATGGGTTTATTCAGAAGAATCTGTACCAGCATTCGGACCTTCTATTCCACATCCAAACACCTTCACTAATCCACACGAATTTAGAGAATTTCTCATTACTAAAAGTGAGTCTTCCGTAAACCACCAGAATAAAAATCTTATCTGGCTTATTCTCCAACCAAAGGTTTTGCTAAATATAATTTCAACCCACCAATCAATTTACTGAGTATTCAATTAGTTGTAGAAACATTTATTTGACTTTCAGTAATCAACGCCGAAAAAGCAGCATTCAATGCGAAGGTATTTGTTGAGAAAAGACAACGTACAAATGATACTCTTCTTAAAGATATGTATATGGAATATATGAAGGATTGTCAGAAGGTTAGTTAAAAACAAATGATCATTAATAATGTTTACAATTAGTTTTTGCGGTTTGCGCATTCTGAACCCTGTAATTTAGTTTATATTATCTTTCTCGGTTCCCAGATGATGTTTTAGTAAATTTTGAGTTTCATTGCGCTATAATCTTAAAATTCTTAGAAGTACTGCAGATATATATCATCTTCTTGTTTACTTAGCTATCAGTTATAGTTATTATGTATAAATAAGATAATTCCTCGAATATTCCTTCTAACTTTGAATATTCATCTTTATTCATTAAATAAGCAACACTAACTATTATATTTTAGGGTCTTAACAAAGTAACAGATACCGTAATCCGCCACTTGAGATCGCCAATTCGCAAAGAAGCTCCTAAAGAGACAGTAGACTTCTGTAAACTAGGAGAGTTAATTAAATTAGAAAAGATGTTAAGCGGAGATGTATCACAAGATTCCGTAAAGATGACCAGTATATGCAGGAAACAGGTAGTCAATACCAAATTGTCTAACAAAAATCATATTTTTGTAATATTAGCGTTCTTTTTTAATTTGTTTGTAAGACCGGTACTGTAAACTTATAGAAATAGATTACATTTTGAGCTTACACAACTTCTGAAATTTTCGTTTTTCTATCACTTAGGTTGTTACAACTTTGTAAAAAAAACTAGTGAACACAAACAAATTTAACGGAACTCAACTTTTTTAATATTTGAAATTCGTTTCTTGATTTTTAGCCATGGGAAAAAGAGCTTCTAATACGTAACGTAGCTTCGTGTGATGTTATGGCCTCGGATGTCTGGGGTCCGTCATCGTTGCTTCTTTCTTCGGAGGACAACGGAGTACTATTCGTATCGGAGGATAAGACTATTAGATTGTTCGAAAAAGAGTGCAGGTTAGCATTAAACTAATAGTAAAACAATATTTGCATACACTCTCTCATTTTGGATTAAAACATTTTAGTTGCTAGTCTTTCCAGTATTCATATATTTTTAGAATTCAGCAACTTGCGGTCTTAGAGAGCTTTGGTCTGCTAATAGGGCGAATGGATAAAGGTATTACCTAAAATTTAAAATAAAACAACTACCGAATCTGCGACAATGTAGAAATAGAAACCATTTTGAACCGAACAGTTTAAACTTTATTTCCGAACATTTTTATCGACGAGGAAGTTTGATTTTGTCTTCACATTGGAACTGATCAGGGAATTTCTTGAAAATACCATTTGAACTTCTTTTTTTAGGTAAAGACGCATGTCTTGTTGTGTTTGCTTTGGCTGAATTGCGTACTGCTCTACAGACTGGAAATGTTATACAGAAAAGAATATGCGCGCAGCATAAAATAGCCGGAACTAGAGGTAGTTATACAGGATAAGACTAACAAAAAAGAATATATAATTTTACAAACGAGGTGCGTTTATCTTTTCTTCAGAGTATGAACTTCACTTATCACTAACGAATCGTTCTCTTGAAATATAAGCTATCCCTTTTCCCTGTTATTTTATTCTAGTAGAGCTATTTGCAGGCTGTCAATACTTTGCTCCCTCGGATGTATCCGGTCTTCGTTTGAATATAGTCGCCTGCGTTGGTAAAAAGTTGCTTCTACTCCGATGGTCAAACGGACCAATGGGAAGAATATCACTAAATACGGATCTGTCTAATAACTTTTCTATGCTAACAGTAAGTAACTTCTTTTCATCAGCAGACATAATAATAGGCTACAACCAATACTGTATCGGAGGGTAACAATTTAAATATAGATATGAAAATTCTGGACATCATTGATCCGCAAATATTTTGGATAACTTGAACTTGATTTTGACAAAAACTTTGTCCATTTAGTCACATTCTCTGCCAGAAGAACCATTAAACATTTGTGTTTATGAGAAAGGATCCTATCAGAGTGTTGTAAAGACTATTGCATTATCAAGAAGTCACATTTATATTGTTAACCTAACGTAAGTTAGAATTAACTTTAGCTATGAATCTTCTTGGAAAACAAAACAAATCTGGCTTCTATACATTGTTAATCAGACATTTTGACTTTTATTATATATTACAAAATGACCAATGAAATCTGTTGAAACTCCTTGTTTGTTTCCTGAACCGTTGTTTTTTCTCTGTGAAATTATGGAATTAATATGTTTAGGGAAGGTACGGAAGATGAAGTGGATTGTGACCTACAGAAGATAGAAAGAGCAACACTTAGAACAGCCTCAGATGGAGAAAGTGATGAATTTGTTATGTTACAACAAAGTAAGATTAATCAAAAATGTGTCGATTATGCTTAGGACTCCACCTTCCGAACAACAGATTCGTTTTTAGATCAGACACTTCTCTTTGACAATTCCGAAGGCCGCTGGAACCCAGAAAAGACTTTCTGGTCTACTTCATTAAACGATTTTTGTAAGTTTTCGACTCAATCCTTTTTTCAAGTTGGAGAATCTTTCTAAATTGGAAAAAATTGGAAAACTTTGCTATATTAAACTTATAAATCTATATGTTATTTAGGCTTCCGTTTCCCTTTCATTATTGGTTTTGGTGAAGATTTGATAGAAATCCGGCTAGCTGTAAACGGCAATCTTCTTGCGTCTATGTATATGCCCTCAGTGCGACTTTTATCTACTAAGGTAATTATGCGCAGAACAGGCAGACATGCTCAAGAAGCATAAAAACTCTAAAACTCGAAAACTTAAGCTTGCTACTGTGTGTTCTAAGGATTACAAGTAATCCTGCAGTTTTTCGTTCTTTTCTATTGACAAATGACATCCGTATAAACTATCTGTCATAACAAATATTCTTCAGTAGAGAAGTTGCCCTTACATATTTCAGCGGGACATTGTGTTCTCAGTGGAGCGTCCATTCTCATCGACTGTAATCGATAGGAGCGCGAGAAGTTCGTCAGTTAGAAAGCCACAGTCTGAGAATAAGCGGTAATTATTTTAATTACCAATAATTAAAATGCATTTCGATTTTCTGACCGTTTTGTGTTATTTATTAAAACATATGAAGGTATTTCCTGAAGACAATAAGACGGTATATTTTACAGTAGCTGTTTCAGCTGGGATGTTTACCGTTTTAAGCAACAGGATTTGGAATCAGTTGCCAAGGCCGGAGAGACCAAACCAGGAGACCAGACTCCAAATGTAAGTGGTGAAATCTGAACATTAAAAAATAGTAATATAAATTCATAAGATCCTATTAACATATCATTCAACTAAGAAGTAATATTAAGATATTCCGTAAAGAATCGCGCCCCGTCGACAATCCACCAGAGGAGTGCTCTAATGGTTGTGAATCGAGACATTCCTCTACCAATAGCGAAGGATCATGCAACCAGGAAACTAGGTAAACTAGAAAAACAATCATTTCCGAACTATCCGGTTAAAATACGTTTATCATTGACTGTTTCAGTGACGTTGTTCGAATCGAATCCGGTTACAATACCCCGGAAGGGCGAACGGATGATCCACCTTCAGGACAAGAAACATTTGATTTTGACACAGAAGATGAATATCATTTATGAAGTGTTTATATTTGTATAAATTATCACATAAGATATTCAACGAGCATTTTTAAATGCACGTTAAAAAACATATTCAAATATCAGTATTCCTAGTAATGCTGTATATTTCAATAGTGATAATAGTCCGGGGCTGCGTAAACCTTCGATAATAGTCCACCCGTTAGGTCGAGAAATGTGTTTTTTTTTAGAAATAATTTGAGCCAAATTGCGGAAAAATTAATAATTGTATGTAATATTCAATATTGCCCTTCCTATTTTAGATTACTGTAGCCCCGTCAAACTAAAAAAACGATTAGAGGACACTGCAAATTCCGATTATTTATTTCGCCTATGTCAATTATCAGCAGAAAAAATGAAAAAAATCCTTTTAGTATTTCCAAAAATAAGTTTAGTTTAAGATGGTTGCAATTTGCCGCAGGGTTTCGTAGGCGGAGTTCTCAGGCCGTATTACCGAAAGGGTCAGGGCGCACTCTTTCGCACCCTGAGTCTCTGGATGCACCCAGTACTATCACAACAATATTTATAAGAGAGAGGAAATTGTTTTATTTTTTGTAAAGAAATATAGTAATCCGAAGATTTTATGTGTCGATATAGGAGAGAAAGATAGTGACAGGATTCCTAATCAAAATAAACTAGACGGATAAAGTAGAGCCGATCTTTAATGTAAAAAGTAGAAACATCGTTACATCTCTTTAAAGAGTTACAATTCAGTAGTAGTAGTTGATATTTCCACCCATGAACCAAGATAGTAAAGTTTACATTACTTTTATGTATTATTAACATAGTTGATTTTATGTTTGCTTGTCATTCTTTATAGATGTTCCAAACAAATTATCAAATTCAGATTATAAACTAATCATGAACGACATATAAGCAAAATTAAAATAGTGACCTATTTTCGAAATACGTTTTTTTAAACATAGTCCTCACAGTTTATATAATTATCCTTTGAATTCGCCAGGACGCCAACGGTAGGAATAAAGCTACCCTAGAAATTTAACAAACTTACCGGGCCGGCTGGTGATCAAAAATTTCATCTCGGGCCGACCCGGTAAATTTGCATCAGATTTTTTAAATACTGATAACTAGGTCCAAAATGCATATTGAACAATTCGATGTATATTTTTCTCGATTCAGAATGACTAGCTTTATTTAGCAATAAAATTAAGACTTAAATTTTGAGTCTACCGAGCCATTATCAGATAATCACCGTTTCATATAGCCCGTAACAGGTATGATTTTGACCATTCTTACCTTGGCAATAATTATGCGCTCCATAGTGAATTTGTTTGAATTTTAAATCCCAACCTTTTCGCGTACAAATTTTGATCTACCGGACTCCTCCCACTTGAGATGTGTGTTAAGCGAAATGTAAAGCCTTTCCATTCGTTTGCTGAAAATTTATCAACGAGTGTGTACTAACCCAGTGCTCTTGTGAACTACTGCTGCAATGCGGATATTGGGAACCCTCTTAGGACTGGTGACAGGTGTATCATTTTTTTTCTTCTTTAGTTAATCTGTGTTACTTTTAGTGTCCATAGCACGATACCCGCCAGCCAGCAATGCAAATCAAATTCAACAATTTGATTGCCTTGATAGACCTGATGGAAATTTTGCCGTTGGTGATTGTGTTACTGACTACGTTCAGTGTGTTTCTGGTCTTGCGTATCCAGTACAGTGTCAGGAGAACCTCGTTTACGTTGCCGCTAATGATAGATGCGACATTCACTCTGTCTGCAGTGTCTCACCTGGTGCTTTTTTGAGTCTAATGCCATAATTGATTAATTGTTCTAGAGGCTCCAGCGGAAACTTCGACTAATCCAGTTTATACTACTGCGCCTGCTAATGTCTACAAAGCAAACAATGATTACCATGACTATGACCACCAAGTGGAGATGATCGGTTATATTGTCTTCACGTATATGTTTGAAATTGTTTTCTAGACTGCTCAACGTTGGTAGATGGTTTTTACTCGCACGGTTGCACTTCATACTACACCATTTGCTCGTTTGGTGTTTCCACTCAGGTGGACTGCCCATCTGGATTGTTGTTCCACCAATTGTCTGGTGTATGTGAATGGCCATCATTTTGCTTGTCTTCGGAAGGATCCATACCGGCTATCCCAGTTCAAGCAGAAACTGCGCCGACGATTAGCGGAAACGCTCCTTCTAGCACTGAATCAGGTACGGTTTATCTCGTCACGATGCTAGCGGTAATCATACTCTTCAATATTATAGCGTCTTCAGTCGTTTCTCAGCGTAATTGCGTCGAAGCTGAGGTTTCTGCATATGGCGACTGCTCGTCGAAATTTAGAAGATGCAGGTATTGAATATTTTATAAGTTGTATATGATCCTATTGAAGAAATGGTATTTGGACTGGAGCCCTTTGTCCCGGCGCCACTGTCTTTGATGCTTCTCTTGGCTTATGTGTCTATGACCTGCCTCAATGCAAGACTGACATGTTCAATCCTGCTATTCCGACGGTTCGCTCTCTCTTTGTTTCGAATTTATTCCTTTATTCACAGAGTCCCCCCGTGGATGTTTCGTCTCCCTCGTACAATGGAATCGAACAGAGTGTACCTTACGAAAGCCAAGCCTATGTCGCTTCTTTTCCGGAAGGTGATTTTACTCGGCTCGCTGCAGCGGAAAGTGACTACTCTTCAAATCCTTTCTTCGCTTTACGTCACAAAAATGGGAGGCATCATCATAAGCATCACGGTGAACGAGAGCATGAAGGTAATTTTAAATATTTAGGCGTCTATTCTGTAATATTTTTAGAACGAGCAATTTCTGGGAAGATGAGATATTCTTCTCGTTCAACATGGATTAATGACAGAACTCATCATGTTGCGGACGGACTTGACGGAAAAGTGGATCACTATGTTTATCAAAATTACCAACCGACGTTCCCTCACAGCTTCAAGCCCAAGAAGTCTTCTTTGAAAAATGTATTGAAGTCGATTGATAATAACTCAAACACAAATGAGCTCGTTGAACCTCTACTAGTTGTTGATAGTGGAGACAAAGCTATTTCCAGTGAGGTTAGGCTAGGTTCCTGCTTTCCTCTGATTCTTTATTTACAGCTGGAAGATCTAGATATTGAGCTAGGATCTGGGGTCGTCCCTGATTTTGATAAAAATAATAGAGACCGTCGGAGTTACTCGTTGGAAGCATTGGAATCTCTAGAAGTTAACATCTGCTCTACTGAGCAAAGCGGTGCCCTCGTTTCTATGGGTAGCTGTCGCCAGGACTTTATGTTCTGTCCTAAGACTGGCACTCAAATTGTTAGTTTTTCTGCTCTTGGTTCCCACAAAGTAATTTTAGAGGGCAGCTTGTGCAGTAGGGGATCTTTTTGACAGTGATGCAAAGTTGTGCGTTTTGCTAGAAAATTGCGGAGGGAGAAGCATTGCCCTCTCTGGTAACCTCGAATTGTTATTTCTTTCACGTATGTCGTTTAGATTCGGCCACTGAAACCCCAGTCAGCAATCCACGTGCCACTAGAATTCTAGCCGCTGATCCATGTGAAGGAAGAGTAGATGGCCCACTTGCTGTAGGATGTTCTGTTAGCTTTGTCGTTTGCCAGAACAATGTTGGCATCGAAATGAGTTGCACTGAAGGATTAGTGTTCGATGAGGGTCGGGGTCTTTGTGACCACAAGGAAAGAGTGGCTATCTGTGGTGGAACCACTGGTAATTTTCAACAGCATTTTTCGCTGATTAAAAATTATTTAGGTGATTCGTCATTCGCCGAAAGTTTACTCCCAATTGCCCTACCGTACCACGCTGCTGAATCAGTTTCGCAACCTACGTCATACAAGACTGTCGAAGTTGCAAGTTCTACCATGGAATCACTTTCGTCGAAAGGTTTGCTCTTCCTTACTTTTTTTATTGTTTTTCAATTTATCGTTTAGTTTTTCCCACTTCGAGCGTTGATCCATATGCTGTTTCAACTCTACCCCAAAGCCCCATCCAGCATTCTACCAGAGCTGTTGACAATGCAGCTTCACGAACTTCAACTGAACAGGAATCTCTTCTAATCAAGATGGTCGAGTGTTCGGATGTACCCACAGCTTTCGCAAAGTGTGATAAGCGTTACACCATTTGCTCTAAAGGTTTGGATTATGGTTAGTTTTGTTTGAAACTTTACATTGCTCATTTCAATCGTAGTCATGAGTTGCGATCATCGTATGGTCTTCGATTCTGTCAAAAAAGTGTGCGATCACTCTGAGGTTGTTTCCGAATGTTCTGAAGTAACGAAACAAGCTACTTCGCCAGTCCCTACAAGTGAGCTTCAACCAATAACAGTAATAATTTACAATCGTTTCAGTGGCTTTTAGTAGCTGTCGTGGGTTTGAACACGGCGCTTATATAGCCGATGAGCAAGATTGTACCATCTTTTACCGTTGCATGTGGAACAAACTGGAAAAAATGCATTGCCCTGAAAAAACAGTATTTAATCCAGTACTGTCGATGTGCGATTGGATTTCCAATGTACCTTCATGTAAAAATAATAATGTATTGATTAACTCTTACTATTAAATATAACTAGTCCTGTTAAATTGTTTTTGTGATTTTTTGTTTTACTTTTGTATTTTATCAATTTTTGACAATTGATGAATTTTTTTATCTTCGCATTTGTTTCTACGTATACTTAGTGCATATCTCATATCGTTCCTCTTGAGTTTTGATGATCGAATCGAAAATGATGCCATTTCCTTTAATCAGATGTGGTTCGATATTGTGCGTTCCTTTATTATTGTACAAGTTTATTTCAACGTACAATTTAGAGATCGATGTTAAGGTAATATTTCTTTTTCGCATATGTTCTGCTCGGCCCCTAGTACATTCTCTATAACAAATTTCCCCAAAAAATTGGGTCTTTATAGCGAAAATGTTATTTTCAAACGCAAACATGCCAAATGACGGTTTTACTGGAAGCCTGTCAAGGCTAAAATTGGCAACCTGCCCAACCGAACGAAATGAATGGACTGTAAGTGCCGTGTGAAGTTTTTTGGGTTCTATTTTAGCGCTATAGCAATTCGAACCTTCTGACGTATTTGGCACAATTACTTCAGTTTGGTTGTTGTGGTCAACTCTCGGTAGAACCTATTATTTGCAAACAAAGCAGCCGAAGGTTGTATTTATTTTTTATTTATTTTGAAGGCAATGGTAAATTTATAAAAGATTGTTACATCAGATGGTTGGCGGCGAAGACTGCTAGTGTTTATGTTATTTCTTAAACTAAATACCCCTGAGATACTTGGTAAGTTTGCATTTGAAACAGATGAATTTAATCTTAGGAGTAAGGTATGCCTCGTGGCGCCGGTTTTCTCTTAACAGCGAATAAAAACTATTAACGAGCATGGCCTGTTTCGGGTTTGGTTATTTCGTTTGCTTAGGACCTAAGCAAACCAAATAACCAAATCGTAGCCACACAAACAAGTTCTGAAAAACATATTTACCTTACTGCAATTCGAATTTCTCAGAAATCATAGTCAACAGGGTCTTTTTAGTTTTGAACCCAAATCTCACCATATTACACAACATAGATTTGATATGTTTGAACGGTGGTCAAGATTGAGTGAACCATTTAGAACCGTTGGATTATAAATAACCATTGAAATGAAATATTATACGATCGCATCCTCGCGCGAAGAGGACTCTGTAGCTTCTGCTGGACATGTATACTTTGGAAAGAATATGAAAAAATAAATGCATAGCTAAAACGTCTATGTGTTCAAAATTCATAGTCGCCTACGTATAAACTAAAGTATATACACGATAAAAATACAATAAAACTTGTTTTATAACTATAATTCTCAAAGCGTAACAATGTTCTAGGACACTTTCAGAGGTTTAATCACAATGAAATTAAGAATAGCTTTATCTATTGGTGAGTTCTCTGGAGTACAGATTTTCAAAGCTTCTAATGTAAAAAGTATTCATAAAATTTCATAACAAACTTTAGACTTTCTTTCAAAAGAAAGTCTAAAGTCTCCGGTCCGCATTTTGGCCATACCTGTCGAAAAGTGCGGGCCGGCCCGGGCCGACATTTTGAAGAATTGAGAAAGCCCGGGCCAGCCCGGCCCGCACTTTTTCTATTACGAACATTTAATAATTTGCAAAACTTATGTCCGATGCGGGCTTAGAAAATTTGGGTGTGCAGGCCGGCCAGTAACAGGTATGGTCAGGCTGGCGGATGGCCGGCCAAGGCCGGCCACAGTTTCTATGGCCGTGGCCGGCCATTGGAATCCGCCAGCCTGGGTATGGCGGATAGTCGGCCATAAATCTGTTAGAATCGAGCCAATATAATAAATCTGCGTTTTTGAACACTTTTTAGTTGGAAAAAATGAGCACATGAGTGTTGGGTGGCTAGATCTTACCCTCCCCTCCAAGTTTCCAAAATAAAATTTAAAAAATAATAAAAATAAAAAAACTCGAAAAACTATCTAGGCTCGCAAAAAAACACGGCCATGGCCGTATATTGAAATCCGCCTCGCTGACTGTCGTTCATGTATAGAAAATATAAAACTATGTAAAATATCAGACCATTTTCCTAGTGGATGGCACACTAGAGCAAGATGATAAAGATCTCAAAAGCAAATCGTTGAAATAAAAGAATTAGTGTTTACAAATCTTTAGTAATTAAAAATCACGATGAAAGAATGATACAAAAACACAAAAGACCCAAATGCGACTATACTCAAGATAGGAAATAAATTAATTAATATATGGATAGCACAAAAATAATACGAGTGAATTTACAATAGAATTTGACAGTGATAAAAAATTTTAAAAAAAACAACAACTAACCAGCTGAAAAAATAAAACTAATACAATTTGTCAGGTAAAACGAATCAAATGATCCAGAAAGAAGATATGCAACTTTCATAAAAAGGACAATCAACGGGAAAGAAAGCAAAGGGAAACTGACTACCATCTCTTCTTGTAATCATCGACCGACACACCACCCGGACCGTATGCGATCACCAACAACAAACCTAAAGTATACAATAACACAACATAAAATTAATGAATAAAAGAACCTCCAATAACGGACATCGTTTGGAAGAAGTCGTACTTCATGAAGTCTCTGTAGAAACGATCAGCTGGCACGTTCCACCTAAGCAAACATCAAACATAGTTCGACTTATTCTACTCACCAGGCATTCAGCCACAAATTCAGACCAAACAGCCAAACAACGAGAAGCATGGCAGAAAGCTTGGTTTTGAAACCAATACTGACAAGAACAATCAAGCAGAATCCAACCATTATTTCAACAACCTAGAACGAAGCAATATATGAGAGTGTGAATATATACAAAACCTGGAGGAAGGTCATTTCAAAGTGCATGAGTGACATGAACATGAAGATCAGAAGAACACGACCGGCCAAGAGCATGTATGACTTGGGCTGAAAGAAGGAGTTATGTATTTGCTGGGGTGCGAAGGGAAAGCCGTTTTTTCTTTTGCAAATAAAATGGCTGCCCAAATGATAATAAAGTAACTGTACATTATAAATAAAATGCCAGCAGTACAATTATTAGAGCATGTGACTTAGTTTATCAACTGAATACGCTCTCAATAACGTATTCCCAAAAATGACCTGATTCTGACAGGGATGGAAGAGACATTTTGCAAAAGGGTTTTAACCCAATACCAGGACTCTTTCGTCGGGTAATTAAACTCCTCCCATGCTATTTACCTTATTGCTATCACCCATTGTGGGCACTCCAGCAAAAAGCGAGTTCTTTTCTTCTTGGGTTTCAGCCAGCAAAAGAACCAATCCACCTCCGACAGCAATATTTCTAAAGAAAATCAATAAGAAAACATTCAGAGAATTTCGTGCCTTGCGAGGAATTTCAAATCCCAGAGAATGTGATATGCAACTGTTTGCAAGAGCACAATTGAGCCCAAAATAGCGCAGGCAATAAGAACCTTCTTGCGGAGCATAATCATGGCACATGGAATGAACTGTCCAAAGAAATTATAGACGACGAATAAGGTCGCTAAGAACCATCCACACGACCAGGACTCCTATATGAACAGTTACTTTTCATTGCACCAAGGATACACACCTGCATGAACTGTCTTTGGTCATCCCACTGAAAGTACATGCGGATACCATCTTCTAGGAACGTAGAGACTAGACACAATCTAGCAACATGAGGTAGTATGTGACGAGTTCTTCGCAGAATCTAAATTACAAGATGATACGCGACATTGTCACCGAAAACATACATCGTCAGCAAAATCCTCCGCTCCAGCTAGCATTTCGTTCTGTCCGCCAGTACGGAACTGATTCATCACCTGAGAGAAAAGTGAGCTTATTTTGCATAGCAAACAATGGTAATTATAAAAGTGTACGGAAAACAAATATGAATTCTAAATATGATTGCGCAAACAAAAAAGGACAGTAAGAATCAGATAATAAAAGTGGTCGCATGTGTTATCTACCAGCACAAATTATATACTGCGAATGCCATCGGCTGGCCAGACGAAAAAACGCCACATCACGCCATGACCTAAGAAGATATGAGTAAAAACGTATTTAAAGGTCAAAAGACACTGCAAACCCAAAAAAAACTTTCTACTTCGAGACAATCATATTATGCATTATATTGACACTACACGATCGAAGGTGAGTCCGCAAATAAACCAGTCTAATACCCAAGATAAAAGCTGAAGCGCCAGAATAAAATAAGTGACTACGATGTAAAAGAATTGCATACATCCGCTATATTTTGCAAGCATTCAAAAATGTTCAACACTTAATACTGAAACAGGTTGCGGTTCAAGAAAGTGAGAGTCCACAAAGTGTAGTTTAGAGAATGAAGCCGCAACGCAGCCGCCCGCGAGCTGATGTGGACCAGCAAAATGAGAATTATCAAATAGAAACAATAGCAACTGTCGAGACTGAAATTAAAAACATTGTAATACGTATTTACTCGCGAGTGCTAACCCTTGAGCTGCCAACTTGAACGACGGGAAGATCAATAAGTGTACCAGTAGTCAATATAAGTATCCACGTGGAGTAATTACCGATATATGTGTGGGCGCGCTGCCATTCACGTCACCGAACCACTAATACATATTATAATACGAATTATTTTCGTCAAATAAGGCGAAAAACATATGTCTACGAAAACCGTAAGCGCAGAGCATATCAATGCCTTGTTTTAAAACTAAAATAGATAATATATATATAATATCATATATATTTAGAAAGCGCAAACGAAAAAGCAGAATTCATCGTTTAATTCCTAATTCGAATGGGCATTATACATCATTTTGCTCGTAAATTTCGTGACCGGTTGGTCAAGAGGAGCCAGTCTAAAAAGCTATAAACGTTCAACCGGACAATGTTTACTTTAGGCGAGGGGTGTGAGCGAACCGTTCATTGCGCAAGACAATATAGAACCTTGCAAGCAAAATCAACAATATTTAGATACAAGAATGGACTAAAACTGTAGTAAAAGAAAATTATCCATTATACTAAAAAGGCGAGATTCCATTGATATTGCAGACTGAGCAATGAGCAATATAGAAATGTTTAGGCTAGTCCGTTACCCACGGCTTGCCAACGGAGACAGTGCACAGTCTGTTAATCCCACTAGCGGGATTAACAGACTGTGTTTCCATTTTAAACTTGAAGTTAATTTTTCACGGGAACGCATGAACCACCATTCGAAAAAACAGTCGCACAGATTTAGCTATGGCATTTCCAATGATATATAAATAAACATAAATTCATTAGTGAAATAATCCAGGAATTGCAATGAGCCACAAGATTTCACTATTCGAATTTGCTCTGTCCCGTTGCGTTAGGGCGCAGCGAGCAGTATACCGTCGTGCGCATGGCTCGCCTCGCCCAGGCTAGCGGATGGCGGCCATAAATCTGTTGGAATCGAGGCAAAATAATTAATCTGCGTTTTTTAACACTTTTCAGTTGGAATAAAGGTGCACATGAGTGTTGGTTGGCTAGATCATACCCTCCC
>JAQGAV010000522.1:0-31549 GCA_034691345.1 Phasmarhabditis papillosa
GATGAGTACTTCCTGTATAAGCTTATTACGATGTGTGCAACATTAGAAATACCATCAGCATTCATGTGATTTGATAATCTGCACAACGAGGAGACTTTGTGGGTGGTGGTGGACCCATATTAGTACTACTGAAATCTGCAATAATGCATATGGGAGTAGGATTCCCATACAGGAGGTGAAACAGGGAACTTAAGGAAAGAAAATAACCTGCTAATAATAAATGGATTGGTACTTACATCTTCATACTGTTCTCCTTTATTATATGCGACCAATCTCATTATGGACCATTCAATGCAGAGTGATATCAGATCTTTTTCCATAGTGGAACATACGTAGGGAATGAGACAAAATAAATCTAAACCAGTCAATAACTTTGAAAAACGATACGCTAACCTGCTCTTTTTCACTTCCCGTACACTGGCTTAAATTTGACAAGTTGAGTATACACGCATTCTTATAAGTAAATCCAAAAGCATTGGATTGGGGAATCCAAATTCTGCGATTGGAGAATCCAAAAGCAACTACATCTTGCTCGCTCATCTGTAAAAATCTGTTATTCACATGCAACTTGTATGTACATGCTTTATAATTCAAATCACTCAATGTACAAATAGCAAAGAAAATCATAAAAATAGATAGCTAACGTTTACATAAGCAAAGGGCAATTTTGTCGAAAATGCATTTTCCCGCCCACAAAATTTAAATTTATAGTTCGCTTGTAGAATGTCTATGACGCGCTCATGCAACGCTCATGAGCACTCCAAAAATGGGCGCTTGTGTCGCGCTCATGAGCGTAGCATGAGCGCGCCATCGACATTATTTCGCGCTCATGATTTGTCAGTGTTTCGCTCACTCTATGAGCGCGCCATAGACATTTGGATCTCTGAGGCACCACGGACGAAATTATTACGCAATTGGACGCAATACACGAGAAGTTGCGTCTTTTTTATAAAACAATGTTTGAAAACACAACAATTTATAATAATATTATTTATTTTCAATTAACGGCTTATAAGATATTTTCGAAAAGTTTTTAAAAAATGAACAAGAGTTTGCTATATCCAAACACTTTATAATTGCTTATTTTGCATATTTAACTGCCACTTTTCAATTCCGATAAAAACCTTTCATTTTTGCCCCAATTGGTCACTTGCAGCGAATTTAAGTTTATATTTTTTTATTTCCGAAATGAAATATCAAAACAAATTAGTAAAATGTAATTAGACTTTGAGTATATTATAGTTTAATGCAATACACCATGAACTGTTTCTATAATATATGTAAACTGTATATTTCAATAAACTTATTGGTTTAAGATTTTTTATTTTTCTTTCTGTATTGTTTCCTATTTGCTGTAGCAATACTTCATTTGATGAATATGCCAGAAAGGTAGTGTTGATCCAATATTAATTGCAGCAGTGAATTAACTCATCGCACCCTTAATATTGAGGATTTATTCAAATATTAAAATCTTGCATTAAAATATAAGCCTTGAAAACGGTTCTGCCACTTTTACAATAAATGACTCATCTGGCCAGTGTCGACTGGTCGCATCACTTCCCATTGTTGCACAACGTTTATGCTTTCTCTCTAAACTAACAGAAATCTATATTCTGCTATTTTCACTATCAACTACCGTTGTGTTTTTGCGTAAATGAATTATTTTACAACTTTTTTATTAATATTTCTAATGTGGCTACTTTTTATTTAACATATATGCGAAATACAAGCTATTTGTAATATTCCAGATAATGGTAACAAATATTACTTTGCAAGCAACCTTAGAGGGAAACCGGTCATTTGAGGTGCCCATATGTGTTATTGAATTGTCAACAACTGTCAAACGACTGATGGAGGATATGCACATTACCCAGGAAAATGCAGCAAACTTCCCTATTCCGATTCAGATCAAACCAGAAATTCTGGAACAAATCATTCAATGGTGCACGCACCACAAGGACGGTAACGACAGCCTTGAGGGTGCTATCTGTCCACGAGGTGTCGACGACGAACTTATCACTGAGTGGGTCGAAAACCACGGAATTCCAGAATGGGATCAGCAATTTCTAAAAGTAAGTATTAACAGTTAATAATAAACGCTATATGCCACATCAAATTGTTCTGCAATTCGTATTTTGCAAAATGTTTATCAACTTTCCCATTCAGCATCTGTGTTACGCAAATTTGAAAAAGTGTAGCGTGATAGCCTCCCTGATGTGGGTCATGCAAGTTAAAGCAAAATTTCGCATAAATTACCGCTATATGGCTATTTTTTAATGCAGGGTGGGAAATAAAGAGTGCAGAAGGAGTGGGCATCTAACCATAAGTTATACGATTTTTCAATTATATTGTTTTATCCTTTATACCAATCGGGTCCGTCCAGGCTCGGACTAACTTGGCCTGCGTATCCGTCTTAAAGGGACTGTGACACGTTTTTTCACATAGCGTCCCAAAAGAAAGAGAATTTTTCGTTTATCAAAAAGTATATAACCAAAATTGTTTGCATTCGAGATATTTGGGTTCAAAGGTGCGCGCTCCCATTCATATTGCTTCATTTTGGCGTGGGTTACTGTAGCTTTGCTCAAGTTGTTATAACAACTTGGGTGCGACGGCGCCTACTTGTGTTTAAAGGAGCGTAAATAGGTTCAAAAGCATTATTTTTCTTTTTTTTATTACGATATAAACAGTTTCACTATAAATTTCATGCTCTTTCAAGTAAAATAAACTAATTGAATACTTTTTATTACGATATCATCGAGCAGGAAGAAAATGTGGCTGCTACTCAAATATATTAGCACAATATTGACTTTAGAATTGAATTAACCGTAGTTTATTTACCCCATTTTAATATTTTAGTAACAAAAAAGTTATGTGCTTGGAGAAAATTCCGAATTATAAGGATTCTGCATTACATTGTCACAGTCTCTTTAAATCCGTCAACAGGCCGATAAATTTGCATATACGTTTCAGCATAGCTACACTGCTTCATTAAGCCCTCCTTGAATAAAACCTATGTGAAAATGGAATATTGCCTGTACAGTCAAAAATAAAGAAAATAAAGATCGGTTTATGAGCAAAAATATTTAGCTCTCAATACTTTATTTACAGAAGATGGAGCCCGGATTTCTGCTCCAGATACTAAAAGACTCAAACTATCTGCACGTGAAGGGCCTTGTTGAACTGACTTCCAAATGTATCGCAGATATGATGAATGGAAAAACATTGGAGCAATTAGTCGCTGATTTTGGAATAATTGATGATCAAACAGATGAAGGAAGGCTTGCCATTGATCAAGAAGTTGATTGGCTCACCAACGAAATGTTCAACGAAAATAATGCGTAAAACTTATCAAGTCATATTTTAAAATAAAGATTATTTATGAAAAGTCTCTACGCTAAATTAACCAAAGAACCGTTGATATTGTAAAATTATGGAGATCCTAGTTTTATTGACGAGAGTGAGCTGCGTGAGAAATCAAAAATAATTACGTGGATTTCGAACAGGTTGAAAAGCTTTCAGAGCGACAGTGAACAATTATTGGGTTTTTTTGTATTGTGTTTTGTTTATTAAGTCACGTACGCGTTCTTAAATCTTTTGATCTTTTTACTGCTGACCTCGAAATGAGCAGATATATTTCGACGAAACACTGCATCACGTTGCGCTGAAAATTCGTTTTTGTGTAGATTACACAATATGTTCCCGTTCCGGCTTTCATTGCACAATCTATTACAAACTATTCACTTTGCGGATTTTGATTGAGAAAATTCTTTGCATTATATATGTAGCTTCAAGCCTTCACTGGTTACATAAACGTTTGTGTATATTTCTATATCATGTTCTTCATGTGTAATTTAAACATTCACGTAAACCGATATTAGTAGTTTATAGTTTTCTTAGTTATAGTTTTTTTTAGTAATTTAAAGTTGATATTATAGTTTTAAGATTTAAAGTTGATTTTTCGGTATGGCGCGCCACTATAATGTGGTTGTTGTCGGTGCGGGTGTATTTGGTTCTACTGCCGCCTATAACTGTCAAAAGCTTGGATTGAAGACTTTACTGTTGGAACAGGTACAGTTTTTATACACTATCTCATTTCAGAAAAATCTTTATATAAGGGTTTCTCATTCAATTCACTTGTTATCGAATAAAAATATCGAGGTGAACGTTTATCTGAGTTCATACAAATGCCAATTTTACTGATTGGTTGTAGCAAGCATCCTTGCTTTATTTAGTTCGCACAATAATATTTCAGTTTGCTTTTGGTCACGACCACGGCAGCTCACATGGAAAATCTAGGATCACCAGATATGCACACACAGGTTTGATGAAATGAATTCCGGTTGATATCTTTTTTTCAGAAGAGCCCTACATCCCTCTTGTTGCCAAAGCATATAAAGAACTGGCCAAGATGGAAGCAATTACTGGTAGCAAGCTTTGGAAGTAAGTTTCTCTTATATATATTTTTGTTTCTTACTTCGTCGGTTAAAAGGCGACGGTTGTAGTTCTACGAAATATGAACAGAGAAATGTAATAAGCACTGCCAATTTAATAGGGTATGCTACTACTTGCGCTAAACGCACGATTTGTTTTTTTTATTTTATATTATGGATTCCAATAATTCTTCAGCGTGATACAGTAATGATGTTTTCAGAAAAACTGGCTTGCTCTGGACCGACACCAAAGAAGGAGTTATGAGAGTCTCAGATGGTCTGAAAAAGTACAACATAATGCATAGTGTGATGCCTGGTTCTAAAGTGTCCAACATATACCCTCAGTTCATATTTGATGACAACACATGGGCCCTGACTGATCCCGAAGGAGGAGTTCTTCTTGCTGACAAAATATTAAACGCGTATCAGGTATGCTCGATTCAGCCTTAATAATTCTGAATCATTTACTTGTGTAGACCGAGCTCAAGAATCTTGGCGGTGAGCTACAGGACCGTGAAGAATTGATTGAATATCAAGAGGAGAATAACTGTATAAAGTTGATTACTACTAAAGGTACCACGTACTAGATGATTATTTTGTTCAACAAATATATTAATTCAGGTGAATATTCTGCGGACAAGCTGATTATTACGCCTGGAACATGGATCAACAAGCTTGTACCACAGTTTGAGAAGATATTCAAAGTTGAGGTTTTCAATAAAGCATTTAATCAATGAATGTTTTTTTAGCCAGAATCAATGACAGTTCTATACTGGAATGCAAAGAATGAAAAGGATAACCACCTCCTACAGTTGGATTCCTTCCCTTCGTATATCGGGAAGAGTCAAAAGCACGGAGGAGTTTTTGCAATGGCTTCGGTGGATTACCCTAACACTGTCAAGGTAAAGCTATGTTTTCCATATCTGAAAGTTTAAAGATCGGGCTTCATTGTATGAATGTATTTCAGTATATGTGTCACCATGGCCAGCCATATAAAGTTGGAGAGCCTCATCCTGAGAGTGCTGAGGATGTGATTAAAGGACCTGCAGGATTCATCGCCGAAAATGTCCCTGTTCTTGATGGAACCAAACCTGCCTTCATTGAACGCTGCAAGTATACAGTGAGTACATTTGGATATTTCATATTTTGTGATATTCATTCTGTTTTTTATCTGCAGTAACAACAATCATTGTTGGTAAACAGATTCAATAAGTTCGACAAATCTATTGTTTACATTGTCCTTCACGTTTTACAGAACTCGGAGGATGGCCACTATGTGATTGATCATCTACCTGGATCAAAAAGAATAGTGATTGGAGCTTGTGGTAGCGGAGCCGGATTCAAGGTGTGTTGCCAGAATTGTTTTCCCTATTGTTACGAAGCAGGGCCAGCCTGGGCCGGACCTATTTCCAAATTCAAACACTGATTTTTTGCTACTTTCAAACCATTGGTGGATGATAATTGTGGGTAATCTTACTTCGAATTGTTTTTAGGATAGTTTATGTTATATATACATAATTATAGTCAGACCTCTCAATTGTAGGCCGGGCTGGACCGAGGTTGCAAAAAAAAACTAAAGATAGAAAATTTTTCAGATTTAACAAAAATCTGAAGAAAAAAAACATTCTTTGTTAAATATTCAAAAAATTGCTAATTTTTCTTGTTCTGAAATTCGGGCTGGGCCGATGTCAATTTTTGGTAAAACTTCAGGCCCGGCCTGTTAAGAGGTCTGATTATAGTCAATATGATATTAAAAATATTAAAAAAATATTGCGAAAAAAACGTCTTTCAAGAAAATCATAACATTCAATAAAAGGCTATTTGAAATTGGCACTGTTTATCGGTCCGGTCCGGCGTTTCCGCCACGTCAGCCCAAGTTGGCGCAGCCCTGTTAAAAAGTATTGTTTATTGCATGCGTTACGCTATAGTCTACGGACGAATCTCATTTAAGTCCAGGCTGCGAATATTTCGCCCCAGTGATGATCATCAAAATTCGAAAAGTATTGCAATATCTTTAAACTCATTTTTCTATTGGTATTTAAGAAAAAAAATCATATTCTTTTGTTCAAAACAGATGTAAGATACGATCTACATTATAAGTTTACAAGAAATGAGCTGGGAAAATCAAAAAGAAAGGAAAAGTCCGAGATACTTCTTTTTGGATGTACGCAATTCAGCGTTATTTTTAGTCCGCATGTGGGTGTCTACCGTTTCCAAACATGAGATTTTGCCATGGACTATATATATACACCATTTCGTTTCAGGTTGCACCTGCTTTGGGAAAAGTTCTAGCAGAGCTTGCCAACGGTATGACACCATCAGTCGACGTTTCTTACTTTTCTCTCAAACGATTTGTAGATAGAAAATAAACTTTTTACTGATTCATGTCGAACTTGTGTTTTTAACATTTTTCACCAATTCAGACGAGCCCAGTGGTTGAAAACTACGATCCAGCGAAATGTTTGATTGAGCTTTCGTTCTTGATTTCAGTTCACAATATAATGTTTTTGAAACTTTGATTTGACGCCCAATAGCGGCCAAATACAACGAAATCAGATGATAATTCATTATCAAAAGGGAAACTTTCAGTGATAAAAGGGAAACACGGGCTTTACATTCAAATATTGCACGTAAACGGTCAATTCGAAGTTCGCCTCATCTGCTTTTTGATTTTTATCATTAATTGTTGGTCTACATATTTACTAAATATACATACCTGCTCTCGAAATAATGGTTGTACTTTAGTTACTCGTAGGGAAATGAAATTATTTCACCTTTCGATAGCTTCTGTTTTCTTTAGCCGGCCCGGGCCCAGCCGCAGTGGGAGCAATTACTGTATTCTATATTAGTAAAGTATATCAAATTTAACAATCATAGGATTGCAACAATATTTTTTAATAAAATTAGTGGTATAGTTAATTATTATCAAAACTACAAACATTTAATATTTATGTTTTGTAAGTAAGTACTTATTTGAATTTCGTAGCGCCCTCGCCCGTGCACCATATACTCTTCTTTAGAATGATTCATCATTATGATGTGATAGTGGTGGGAGCGGGTATATTTGGCTCAGCCACTGCTTACAATTGCCAAAAGAACGGTCTCAATACATTACTTATCGAACAGGTGCAAGATCATTAAAGTAAATAAACGAAAGACAATTTTTATGTAGTTTGATCTGAAACATCATAGAGGAAGCTCGCATGGAAAATCAAGAATTACACGATATGCACATGCCGGTAGGTTTATTTTAATCTCACCATTATGAAGAACAACAAGACTGGTTCCTAAATTGAATGAATACTGTTTTCAATATGGTTGTAACTGCGGTGCACAATTGGCAAGCTAGCGCAGACTTGGTCTACAGCCCAAGGAATGGCTAATTGTGTACTACACATTTTTTTAAAGAAACCACAGAAAAAGAGAACAGGCTTTGGAACAAATTGTTTGAGATTGACTTAACTCTATTTTATACATAGAGTAAGTTGACGTCTAAAGGCATGTTGATTGTCGCTGATTGACGAAATTAACAAATAACAATGTTTTATATTCGTTTCTATCACATTATTATGTCTTAGATGCCCCTTATATTCCAC
The DNA here is from genome assembly GCA_034691345.1 of Phasmarhabditis papillosa. Classification (NCBI taxonomy): domain Eukaryota; kingdom Metazoa; phylum Nematoda; class Chromadorea; order Rhabditida; family Rhabditidae; genus Pellioditis; species Pellioditis papillosa. The sequence goes on from JAQGAV010000522.1 coordinate 8,027, forward strand.
TGGTGGCTGACTCCTACAAAATTATCGAAGATCTGGAAAACGTTCGTTCCGAAAAGCTGTGGAGACGAACTGGCCTGGTTTGGTCCGCGCCGAAAGAACGAGCTCTCGAAATCTCAAAAGCTCTGACAAAACATAATCAGCAACACGAAGTTCTGAAAGGATCCGATGTCAGGTTAACTTATTTTTATTAGGCAAGAGCTAAGTTTTAGGTATCCATAAAGTATCCTCAATTTCAATTCGATGACTCTATTTATGCTGTTGTTGATCCAAAGGCTGGCGTTTTGTTCGCTGACAAAATTCTGAATGCTTTCCAGGCAAGATTAGCGTTGTTGCTGTGTTTAATAGTTCTCCTTTAGGAGGAATTTGTCAAACTAGGTGGTCGAGTAAAGGAGCATGAAGAGCTAATAAACTACAAGGATGGCAGTTCTAGAGTTCAGATAAAAACTGATAAAAGTAAGAGACTAACTTGTCTCATCCCAAAATTGGTTGCAGATGTTTATTCTGCCGACAAACTCATCTTCACTGCTGGTACCTGGATGGGAAAACTGATTCCGCAGTTTAATCAAGCCTGCAAGGTTAATGTAAGTCGTTAAGCCAATATAACTATCTCGAACTGGTAGAACAATTTATGATTTGAGATGGAAACTCTGACACAATTTTCTTCAGACTCAATCCCTCACAGTATGCTACTGGGGTCCTAAAGACAGAAAACAAGCTAAGCTCCTTGAGATGGGTAGTTTCCCTTGTTACATTGGAGAGCAGCCAGGCTACGACCTCATCTACGGTCTGCCTGCAGTAGATCACGAACAGACAGTTAAGGTACGTTATCCATACATTTCAAAGATAGAGAAAGACCGGACTTGTATTAAAACCTTTAATCCTGACCAGCCGATAAACTGGTATTAAGAAATATATCTACTTTTGATATGGAAAGTTTGTTGAAAATCGGTTTTAAAAGTCTATTGCATTTCAAAACTTCCCATTCCTGTGGTAGTTTATTAATAATGATATTATTCTTATCTATCAATCTATATACATTTTTAGTTCACTTCCTTTTTCGGACAAGACTACATCGTAGGCGAAGAACATCCACAGAGTGAAAAGGCAATTCTACATACTCGTTCTTTATTTGGAATCTTGTAAATTTAGAAATACTTGTCCCAGCCAGCCAAATTCATTTCTCAGTTTGTGCCCGTTCTCGACTCTTCTAAGCCAGCAACCATAGAAAGATGCAAATACACTGTAGGTTCTATATTCTAATCTTACATTTAATACATAATATCGCCACTTATTTTGCATATTTAGGTATCGGGTGACGCTCATTATGTTGTTGACTGGTTACCCGGATCAAACAGAATTCTATTAGCTGGTTGTGGCAGTGGAGCTGGTTTCAAGGTATATTTTATTTTGTAGCCAATCATTCTGAATGGTTTCAGAACGCTCCGGGCATTGGCCATGCTCTGGCACAGATGGCTAAGGGACAGCAAACTTCGGTCGACATGTCCTTCTTCTCACTGAAGAGATTCCAGAACCAAGCCAAACTCTGACCTGAGACCCTCGTTATCTATATGTATGTAAAACTCGAATTCTAGAAACAAATTTTATTTTGATATAAAAATTTGCAAAATAATAAAAAGACAACGGATATTCATCATGTTATAGCAAATACACCCGGACTCTGTTGCATAGAGCGCGCGTCTCTCAAATGACAATTTAAAATTGATTAAATGAATGCTGTTAAATCAGCATAAATATTGATTGCATACGGAAATAAATTGCATGCTCATTGACTATTTGGATTGATTGATGAGATAACGAATGGTAAATGCGGAAAATTCCAAAATTATGCGATAAAACTGACTAAAAAGCAAAACAAGAGAAAATCAGGTTTGGTTAAAAACAATTTAGTAGGCGAGAAAATATGATGGGATTTAAAGACAAGATTAGACTGCTAACGGGATTAATATTCTACACGGTGGTCTGTAGTGGTTCGGTCAACAGTAACATCTGCGTCGCCCTGAAAGAAAATGGATTAGACCGATGCTGACGTAACCGATTAAGAGAATGCCAGAAAGAACAATACGTGTTTGCTAATAGACAAAACGAACGGAGACAGAACTCACATTAACAAAACGGCCACAGACTCGAAACTATTGATTTCAGTGATTGTTTACCTAGCTTGGTTATCAAGAAGGCGGTTTGATTCTCCTCTGCAAGAAAGCATTAAATTACTTTTCGTTTCCGAGTTGAAATACTTGAAAAGTTGTATTTAATGAAAATGTTTGTAAACAGTGAAGGTTTTACATTAATTTCAGTTAATTGTTGTGTACCTGCCAGTCTCGGCGTCGATATCTTTCTTGCTGGAATGGCTCTTTCCACAACAGTTGACACAGATACAGGCAATGAATCCGCATCTCTTTGTTAGATATAGGCATATATCAACCATTATGGAAACAGCAAGTGTTACAGCAGCAGCTATGATGATCCAATTCTTGCCAATGAACGCCTCGTTTGTTGCAGTCGGAGAGTCTGAACACATTATTAAAAATACTTCGTAAGGAAAACTGAAATTATGATTTTTCCACATACTATTTGAAAAAACTAATAGTTAATAGTTTCGGCTATGTAGAAAATTGATCAAACTTTACTCTACAGCAAACAATATATTATGTTGCCTTTAATATCCTGTTATATAGCTTACCGTCAGTGACAAAGTCTTCGGTTTGCTCGTCTCCCTTATTAATTTCATTGACAGCAAGCACTCCTACTCTGTAGATGGAATGCGGTTTAATAATATTTATCTCAACCGAGGTCTCATCCGCGCCAACTGCAAACTCTACTTTGCTTCCGACCACTTCACGCTAAAATATCAAATATAGCAAGATTATGCCGACTGGGGAAGTTCTTCAAGTTAAAATCACTTACATCGCCAGATTCTTCGTCCTCTTTGAGCTCCTGTACAGTAACTACGTATCCGGTAATTGGGGATCCGTGATTGTTCGGTTCTTCCCAGTTTACGGTACAGGTCTCTTCGCATTCCATGGAAACAGTGCTGGGCTTTTCTGGAGCTAGAATAGGAAATTTTAGTATCATTAGAACAATTTTTATCGTATAAAGAAACTTCTTCTGAATTAGTCGTGTTTCCAGTGAATTACCTACCCCAAGCTTCAGAAGTTTCCAAGTTGAATGGAATGGAGAGTTCACTCTGACCAGCTTCATTAATGGCTCTAGCTTTTACTTGATACTGTGTTTCTGGCTTTAGTCCATCAATCTTCATTCCTTTCTCATCTAAATATAATAAATATTCTGTATATAAATGCTTCTATTTATTCTTATGAGAACAACTATTTACTCTTATCATTCACTTACCATATGCAACCTTAACAGCAGTAGCGTCTCTTTCCCATTCGAATTCATCCTTGATATTATCAAATTCGGCCACAAAGAATTCGAAATCAGTTGGCTCGGAAGAGAGCTCTTCATAAGTTCCATCAACAACGGTACATCTACCATAGTTAGGATAAAGAATTTGTTTACAGTCAACGCCAATCGGAGTAATGGGGGCAACTAAAATATCATACAAACTATAGTATAATATAATAATCAAAGAAAATTAAGAAGTCAAGAATTTTCGAAAGCGGAACTTTTACACTGTTTCTATTGTTCCTTTCTATTTAAGAATTTTCGTAAAGTCATTGCTTAATGGATTTTACAAGAATTTTACAATATTTAAAGAACTAAGAAGTACCTATTTGCATGACATTTATAGTCTTTTCAACACTTCCGATCCCGTTGTCTGCCTTGCACTGGTAGAGACCGTAGTGTTTTCCGTGGTTGTTCTCCAGTGTCAATCTGCTGCTCAGCTCGGACTCGTTGATCTTTATAGAAACTCCATCTGCTTCAACCTAGAAGTAAAAATTAGTTTTATCTGTTTTTAACTTATTAGTTCTGTACGGCGATGTGTTATTCAAATCTTCAACCTACCTCCTCACCATCCTTGGTCCAAGTGAACTTTGGTGCTGGAACAGCTGAGACTTCACAAAAGATAGTAACCACATTGCCGTCAAACGAGCGAATTGTAGATTCAGAAGAAGCTTTCAGGACAGGAGCGTCTGAACAAAACATAAATGTAAGAAACTAACTATTGAACTTACGAGTAATTGCTAGCTGGGTGGTCCTGTTTGCAATACCGGCTTCGTTTTCTACCAAACAGCTGTAAGCTCCGGCATCTTCTAAGTTTACTTTCTTCAGACGAAGAATAAGAGAGTTTCCTTCAGCTCTAACTGAGACTCTCTGGGATTTGACATCGGTGACAAACTGCAATTTATTATTTATATTAGTATCTACTTTCTCTAAGATTGTCTACCGTTTTCCCTCAAAATCAAATTCATTGAAATATTCTGAATTCGTTTATATGTATGCATAGCAGATTGTTGCTTGCTCGAGAGGGCAGGGGGTACTTATGCAGTTTTGTATGTGTATGAGCGTGAATTAATGCATGTTGAATAAAAAATGAGTATGATTCGTTTTGTTGTATGTATGAGAGCCCATAATTACCGTTGACAGATGTGCCAATCCACCAACCACCTCATTTACAAATCAAAATCACACTCGTCTGACAATTAACCTGTTTCAATAGCTAGCCACCAGCTAACTGACACAATTGGAATTCTCGGATATAGGATATATAATGTTTACAAAAATCTAAATTTATATTGCAGAAAGGCGATCTTAGGTTTTTCTTTTCATTTAGAAACCCCCTGAGAAGTTTAAGTTCACTTACTCGTTTCCATCTCTTGGCCTCTTCTTTTTCTTCGGTTTCGGTCTCTTCGTCTTCATCTTCAGTGTTTTCAGCTGATGTGGGTGCTTCGGTCTCTCCGCTAGTTGCATCAGCTTTGATTTGTTCCTGCTCTTCATCGTTTCCATTTTCTTCGTTAGAAGTAGGAGTATCCACGGTTGTGGCCTCTTCACTTCCAGCTTCACCGTCAGTTTCGGGTGTAGTCTGTTCGTGACTTCCATTATCAAAGTGGGTGGTGTTCTCATCATTAGTATCGTCATCATCGTCTTCCTGGCTGGCAGTCAAGTTTTCAACTGGTTCAGGCTGCACCTAAATAATTACAATAAACTCAGTTTGTTGTACAAATAAGACCTCATATTCGGTTTCACCGTTAACAAACTTGGCTTTTAGGTTTCCTTCTCCAGAATACCGGCAAATAATTTCCACATCTTCGTCAGTCTCCTTGGTGATATCAATCATTCTATCAATTCTTGGCTTCACTAAACATAAATAAATAATGCTTTCTTGCCGCAAGGCCTACAGTAAACAGCTAGGGTGACTGATTTTGTTGCTTCTCCAATTGCGTTTTGTGCAACACATTTGTATTCAGCAGCATCCTCAGTGGACAGGGATTCAATCACAAGAAGTCCGTCGTCAACCTTGTATTTATCAGAATCCGAAATTTCCTCTCCATCCTTAAAGTAGTATGAAGCACTAGTTTGTTAACTCAAAGCCCCAGTTTAACGTTCTAAGTTTACAATATTTTGGCAGGTAAGTGTTGGTTTTTCACAGCTGGTCCGCAACCTGTATTATTCGTGGTGACAGATGGAGACCACCCAGTGAGAGAGTAATGCGCCAAATGCCTCATTAAATACTGCTATGATATACCTTTACTGTACATAATTTATACCTTCATTTGAGTGACCACACGTATAATTAAGAAATGATGAAAAAGTTTTCAGTCTACATCATACTTAGTATTGAGTTTCTACCACACTTCACGGCCATTCTCGATGCATAAATCTTTCAATTTTCCCATGGGTGGCCTGCATTTAGGGCTGCTTCAAAGCAGCATAAGTCGATTTTTGCTTTCAGCAAAAAACAGAATTTGATAACTATGCATAGACCCTCGCCTACTCATGCATTATCTGCCAATTTAGGAACTCGAAATTGCTTATGAGAACATTTACGAGTTTAAGGAATTCAACGCAAAACTCATCAAAAATGTATACATTTCCTAATACGCAATTTCATTTTAATAGAAATAAGTCTGGCCCTAATAAAATGCGGCTTACCAAACCAATATTCAATGAATAACACCCAATACGTTAAGTAGCCTTCCCAGGAGATACTAGTGTAGATAATGTGGAAAATAAATTGGATTACTCGAGTGCATCATTACTTGTGTATACATGGACATTGCAAATCCGTAGACCTCCAGCGGTGTTTATTTTGTGTTAATCTGTGGGTGGTCTAGCAGTAGATACCTGGTTAAACCACTTGTAAGTTGGCTTTGGCTTTCCAATGGCGCCGCACTTGAGTTGAGCGCTTTGTCCCTCCAATCCGCGGTTATTTTCTGGTGTATCAAATACAGTAATCACAGGACCAGCTAAAACAACGACGGTATTGAGAACAAGAGGGGAACATACAGTAGCCGGAGACATCGATGCTAAGAGTCTCGAAAGAGGAATGCTGAGCCGCATTGCAGTTATAAACACCATCATCTTTCTTTGAGTCGTAGCCGGGGATTACGAGAGTTTGCTTGTCGTCCTTGAATTCATAGCCACGAAGAGAATCTAAATAAGAAATTGCTTCTATTTATTATATAAACTTCTTTAAGTTGACTTTTTTCTACAACCGTTGCCTATCTTTCTCACATCGTTTTGTTGATATTTGTTTACTTAAATGGCCATAATCTGTGAATTTCTCATCGACTGCTTTTAAGGTTTCCAATTTCAAACTCGTGTGATACCACTAAGAGACGAGCCCTTAATTCGAAATACTTCATTTGTTTGCAAGCTTCTTTGGGTTAAATGGTGGGTTAATTTGTCTAATTGGATTTTATTTGAATGTGTGGCATTCCGAATCGCGGTATGGTGGGTGGGCGATTAGTTAGACGATGATAGTGTGAGAGTCTCGCAGATGGTATGAGCCGCCCTGTAATCTGGTTACAATAGGATTAATAGCAAGCATTCGCAACCCGACTGCTTGACCCCCGCGCTCCTTTATTTAATATTCAAAATCAAAAGGAATTAAGATTGGCCCGCACAAGAAGAGAAAGGAGGTGGTTAAGATAGATTCAAATCTGGCAAACGGTCTGAAAATTGGAACTACTTGGCAATTCAAAAAGATTTATTTGTCTTTGAATGTTGCCATAAATATTTCATCCTATTTATATGTGCCACAATGGGATTACTGTTCGCCGTCCTGGTGACCCCCTACAATGCATTTTAATATTCAAATTGAGCTACCTTGTGCAAACGGTTAGGCGGAACAAAAGAGTCACTGGCACATGAAAGAGAGGCCACCATATTCGAAAAGACAAATAACACTGGGTGGGCTATATGCCTTCGTGGTTCAATGAACATTCATACTGTGTAGCAATGCCTGTCTGCATACAACTATATGAGAAACGGATATCCGATCAATAACTTTTGTTTGCTTTTTACACAAAATAAAATTGGTTTACGAAATAGTTTGTTGCGGTTTAAAAATTCGAGCAAAAAACGAACAATAGCTTAACAAAGGATTACTTGTGGCAGTGATTAACGTTTGGTGAACATGTTGCTAACGCCTAACAAACGTGTATAAAACAGTAAGGAAACAATCGGTTATTCCTAGTTTAATGACATAAACTCAAAAAGTATATTAGGTTCTAATGATCAGATAAATTCAAAATCGAATTTGTCTGAATTTCCAATCTTTCCGTTTTTGACACGGCATCATTCTTCTGCGCAACATACTTGCGCAATTCTTTCGGTTATTCAAAGTTGATCGATTAGCCGCATATGGTATGCTAATGAAGCGTACACAAATGTTTATATTGGACAGATCAACAAATAAGTTATTGAAAAAGGCAGAGTTACACATATTACAAGGAAATCGATACAAGTTTTAGCTATCGTTTAGAAGTTTGGGATCAACAAATAAATTGAATGTTGTTTATATATTTATGCTTCGCTTTGGCACTTACCTTCATCTAGGGTAACTCCATTGAACTGCCAAAAAACTCCGAGACCCTCGGATCCTTCGACCTTGCATCTAATTTCAGCATCAGTTCCCTCTTCTGGGTGTTGCTCTGGCTCAGGATCAACGAATTTGGGGGGTTCTGTAAGAAATAGGATTATCCCTCTTAAAAGAACTGTAATTTTGTTAGGAAATTAGGATTAGGATAAACCTGTGAACTCATTGAAAATGCCGACAATGCCGCTCATCTTTATTATTCTCCCTTTAGCACCTGGCAATATTGTCTCGGCAATTATGCAGCGTCCGAATACAAAGCCCGACAACCAACGTGTCGAATTTCGAAAGGACCCGACGCGAGAAAATGTCTGTACCTTATGACCTTTTACCTAATTATCGTCCTCCCTTCTACAAGTGACCCATTAACCATATTATCTGTTGCATGCGAGTCAAATGTTTGCGGGTGGTAGAAAGTTTTATTTTGGGTGGCATTGGGACCTTGACCTTTTAGGTAGCTATGAGATATGGCAAGCTATCTCACAGATTGTTTATTTAGCCTACGTCTAGGTGAAACACATTAACGTGTAAAGAAAGAGGCATTGTTCACCGGCCATTCAGCCGGCTACCAATCTACTCAGGGTGAAAGCCTCAACAGAGAACGGAAGTGTATATGGCTACTAGTTTTCCTAAGGGAATAAACACAAATAGCAGGTTGCACGAGCTAACTGACTTACCAACAAAGGAAATCTCAGTGGTCAATTCATGTACTTCTCCATCCACTTCAATTTTGCATAAATAGCTGCCACTATCGGATACTTTAGGACGGTTGTAGAGTAATTGGTTTGCATATGGAGTATGTATAGTCATGATACTAAACACAGCTAGTTTAAAACACTTAAGTTTGTAGTTGTTCTTGGTTTGAAAAGAGAACACTTATAAATATCTACCTTCCTAATCGGGAGATTAGTTTTCCGTCCTTGTACCATTCCACTTTCACATCGCTTGCCGCTCCTTCGTAATCTTTTAATTTACATATTACCAAAAAGTTTTCGCCCGCTCGTCTATTGAGAAGTTGTTCGCCAGACGGTGATACAGACACCTCTGCTGCTGAAAATATAAGAATAAGTTTGTTGTTTGTTAGTTCTTTTATCTGAATTCTCTTAGAGTCAGTGGGTTCTAGCATTGTGTTTGCTGGTAACACCATGGTGTCCCCCTTATAGCTTATGATGGTGGTATCTATCGAACAAACGAAACACGGCACCGTCCCCCCACGGCCTCCCCAGCTCAGTCAACAGAAGTAAAGATAGCAGAAAAGCCAGCAGCACAATGTCTCTGTTCAAATTTTGCCAATGAGAGCGATGACATAAAAACTATACAGCGAACAAACATTCGAATCACCGAGACAATAGCTAAGTTTCTAAAGGTTATTGAGCCCCAATTCACAGAGAAGGACCCTCAATTATGAAATAAGATGAAAAACGGTGAATACAAAATGTTTTTTTTAAGGCAAAGTGGGTGGTGCATTTCATTCACGTCTCTTTTAGTTTTTATGGCATTGAAATCGAAAACCAAACTGCGGAGAATGAACTTCGACTAAAAGGTATCATATTTCTCCCTTCTGAAGCATTATTGATATGCTGCTCACAGCTAGTCATAAGCAAACTTGAACATAGAGGCCAATGATTTCCCGAATTTTGTAAAGTTATTCTTGTAACCAGCGTTCCAGTGCCTTTGTGATTAGTATTCCGAAAGTGGTGACGCGTAGAATTTCGCGCTTCGAACCAAGTCGGAGCCCGTCGTTGTCAGTGATCCGCAAAAAACCACACAGTTGTGCACACAAAAGATAAACTCTTCAACACAGTCAAACCAACCAGCAAGCTTTGCGAATAGGCAAAAAAGTGTCCTTCTAACGGAAGGGTTTCATCACATTGCTCTATATTCGGGGGCATTATTTCCGAGACTTATGTCTCTTAGAGCTGAATAGATTGAGCAAAGAGTATTGTTAGGTTGTTTGGCGGGATAAACGCGGCCGCGGACTGTCAGTAGCGAGCAAAGTGTTCCCGTCGAGTGTTTAGTTATGTCGTCCCGAGCCCGCGGTAGACGCGAATGCTAATATGTAACTATGCGAAACTATTCCACCTGGGTGGCATACAAGACACAATCAGATAAAGAGAGTACTAGACCCCCCACTTATCTCAATAATCACTTAACAAAGACTGTCCGCTTCAATCTAATTTAGAATACCCTGTACGTTTCAAGAGCTTCACAGTAGTCAACAATACGATCGAAGGCCGACAGATAACTAGCTATCTCTAGAGAGCCGTTTGCAATGTTTCAAATATCTAATGTAATATTAACTTTTTAAATATATCAATAAACATTATATTCCCATGGATAAACTTTATATTGTCGTTATGAGAACAATGCGAGTGTAGTATGTCTCACAGGACGTACAGTCATCCTCTAAGGCAGAAATAAGACAAAAGTCAGGTAAAAAGAAGGGCCATATGAAACAGATTCCTATATGTTTTTTTATTTTTAACCACTGTAAAAAAAAAGGCGACAGAAAACAGATTATTGATTCTCTGGAGCGAAAACACGTTTTTCGTAGTTTCAAAACTATAAAGGTAAGTAGAGCATAAGAAAATACATATATGCTCTCACATAAATATATATACATAACTATTTTTTTCGTAAAGGAAATAGCTTGAATTGGAGTGACCGTGATTACGAGTATTCAGCTTTAGAAAGCTGAATTTATGATGGAAGAAAACGATTTCGCATGCATTATACATAAGGTTGTTGATTAAAATCCTAGAATTTCATAGCGCTAACAGCTCAAAAATAATGTATCAGTTACATCTAAAAAGGTAGCATTCTCATTTCTTCTCCTAGTTGCAATATGTAAGAGATGAGCAGTGGATAAGTATCCAGTCAACTGGTGCTTGCTCCAGTAAAGCAAGAACCCTGTTTTTGAATTACTGAAAAGGACAAAGGAACTTACCATTTATTAATTGTAAAATAGATAAAACAATAAATATTGAGGGTAACATAGCAGCCCTGTTCTGTTCTGCTTTGGTTCTGCTTTGGGGGATAAGGAGAAAAGAAAGAGTGCTAGCGAGGCCGCACCGAGCTGTGCGCAAATAGGCTCCGCCCACCTCCAATAGGGAATATTAGCAATGTGTGGTCAGGTAACTCGTTCTTCTTTCTTCACAAAACTCAATCCGTCCTCTGCCGACACAGCTTGTTGACTTAAACTCTAACAAATATCGATTTAAATAGGTATCATCCTTCTTCCGGAACAATTGTTCTATAATATGTTGGCAGAAGTGATTGCTTTGGCGGAGAAGCGGTAATTTCTGAAATTTTGGTTAATTGTCCGACAGTAAGCGATGAGGGGAAGGGGAGCAAATTTCTTATATATGGTTAGCTTCGTTAAAACTAAGCCGTTTATCTAAGGATGTTTGTGTGGGTAGGATAGACAGGAAGACAAACATTGAAGAACGGAAGATAGTCAGATTAACACAAATTTCTCACTAATTGAAAACTGCCGATTCATGAAAAAACAACAAATATAGCCATTCGAACTGACTTGTCGATGTTTTCTTTTGTGTACCTAACTAATTGTGGTAATCTCGTTTGAATGTTATTCGAACGGCATGCTAAACTTGGCGCTTAGACAATCACAGTTCCTAGTTTTTTAAGTACTTCGGTTTGGAGTGTGTTATTGATTAAAAGTAATTAGTTGCTACATTGTTTGTGAAGAAGTTTTAAATATTGAACAACTCTCTCGGAGGTTGCGCATAGCAATTATTGCGGCAGTTCGTCCTTTTTCCAGCAAAGAATAGAAAACTTCTCAACAGAGACGGGCGAGACAAATAAGTGCATCTTATCTAAAATAAATGAGATAATTGCATATAAGTCAGAGTAAGAGACAAAACTGTGCATGGTAGTAATCCCTGATTATTTTCAGTTGAGTTTCATAAAACAAGTTTGATAGAAATAATTTTCTGTTTTTTTCCCTTCTCGGCTGATAGTGTTTATTTTTGCGTTCGTACGAGAGACCCTCAAGGATTTCATTAATTACCACCCACTAGGGTATACTGTTTCAGTTAATGGTGGTCTTGGACAATCACACGACATCCCATCATGAACGAGTGAGATAACATAAGGCAACAAGGAGTATACGGATCACACGCAATATTCAGTGATTGATATGCGATAACATAGTATGCAAGGTTTGTACTATTCACACCTATCTACTACCAACGCCACCAGAATAAATGGACAATTTCAAGATAGTCTTGAAAAACGTTATAATCGGACCACTATAAAAAATAACTTTCCTGTTAAATTTGAGATACCGCAAGTGTAAGAATTCAGGCTACCAAGCTATAGATTTTAGAGCTAGAGTATCATGCCCTCCTCATTATCCTCTCGAACTTCTCCACATTCTGAATGTTTGCATAATAATGTCCTACGAATGGTAAGGAGAACCCGCATATGAAGGTGTAATTTCTCGTCTCGAACTGTCAATGGAAAACACTTAAACAACAGAAATTAGCTTAATTTATATTCCCACATTCCAAGTCGAAAACTCTTCGTCAGTTCTTAAAATGGCCGCCCTCGGAACATCATTGTCAACTTTTCGACTGAATGATGTGCGAAAGACGAACCTTGTTAAAGTTGCTGATGGATTTTCACTATTGCTGTAATGAAGTAGCGTAATTCTTGTTTTCTAAAAAGCCAAAAATTTTGGAGTTATCTGTTCATTGCAATTTGGGAAAACAGGGCTATAGAGAATATGGAATAATTTTCATAAAAGATATTGTCCGTAAAAAGTTACAGTAGAAAATAGGTGTTTTGCCCACACATTTGGAAAAAGTGTAGTTTACTTTACTTTACTGAACGTTACTTGGTTTTTAACATTTTCGACTAAACTGATTTCACCGCATTATTCAGATTTAAAAAAATAGTCGCCCATCAGGGTTGTCCGCTAAAGCTTTTCCGAATTCCCGAAAATTTCAGATAGTTCCGACTTCCGGATTCTCAAATTCTATAAACTACGGAAATTTGAAAAATGTCTCTAGTTTTTGAGTTTCGAATTTGTTTTCGCCATTCCGGAAAACCCTGTCGCCCTTCTCTATTTTTAAATTAAAAATGTTTATTTTGAAGCAACCTATGGCAAGAAACTTTGTTTGTAAACATTTGCAAACGCAGAGCAGCAGGATCGTTGCCGATGGCCGACCACAGTTTCTATGGCCTTAGCCGGCCAGTTTTCGGCCATGGCCGCCCATAAATCTGTTGGAATCAAGCCAAAAATATTTAATCTGCGTTTTTTAACACTTTTCAGTTGGAATAAAAGTGCACATGAGTGTTGGTTGGCTAGATCATACCCTCGGGCTTTACCTTCAAAAGTGCAAATTTACTTGGACAAAATTTTTAAAAAAAATTGTTGTTTCCCTTAGGAAGCCCGCCGTCTTCTAGTTATTAACACGGACTATATATTTTCATAACTATAAAGATATAACACAACAATAGGCGAATAGATTTATAAATATAAATAACAAATATAAGTTAAGATAAAACTCTTTGGAAAAGGTTTCCTTCATACATATGACATGCTCGCTTATAATTGTGGTATAAATACGGTTAGTGGAAAAATCTAATAATTGTTATGCCAGTTACAGGAATACTATTGAAAACCCGTTGTGGGAAAGAAACTAGCTCCGGGGGCTGTTTCGATAAACTGGCTAAGAATGCGATACGTTAAACAAATCACCTATGGTAATGTTAAATAGGGAAGCTTGTAAATCAGTACTAGTATTCAAGATTATCTGGTAATTTTGCGCCGCATCTGGGGACCTTGGTACTGACTTACACGGTAGTAAAGTATTATAAGAACGCCACATTTCCGTGATATGCAAAACTACAACCAATAGAAAATATTTTGTTAAGAGTGTATTCTGCTCACGGGAACTCAATACCTAGAACTTACAGCTAGTATAATCAGCGCTGCCAAATTTGAATTAAATAATCAGTAGAATGAGCCGCTTCAGCGCTACAAAAAAACAACTAATTCAAGCCTCACTCCGGAGTATGTTCGTGACGAATATATACAGAAGATCCGAAAATGAATACAGCCTAATTAATGTTTTGAAGGAAGACCAAGCAAATAACTATAAGAAACAGTGTACAATGTACAGTTTGTAACTATAAAAAGTGCATGACACAAAGGGGTTCGCATGGTACAACATTAGATGCTATCAACAATAATTCAATAATGTGCATAGAATAATAGAAATTTCTCGAAAAACTCTGTGAATAAATTATTACACGTGTGACAATGGTATTGTAAAGCTTAGTGTAAAATAGAAATCAAATCTAGACAAACCCGAAAGACTCATATAAAATCGCGTAAGATATCCGAATTGATATATTCTGTATCTACCGGAATAGCCGGTGCAAGAATATCCGGAAGGGATGGACGGTGTTCCAAGTGAGCCACATTCACGTAACTGGGATCAGGAGCACTCTATAAACGTATTTGTTATGTACATGCTATGGACTTGCTGTTATCACATTATATTCAAATAAAATAGAACTAAACACTAACCGCTCGATCTCTCCGTGATTGTCTGTTGGCTGGACGGGGAGGTATTGGAGGGGGTGGCCCTTCCGGCAAATCTAATAAAGGAGCACTAACGACATCCTTAAGCACAATTGTTACACTGGTTAAATCAACAAAAAATACCTTCCGGACAGTTTTCCTAGCTTTATAAGCTTTGTTAATGTCATCAAGTTTAGGTTGTGGTTGATAACGATCGATCACAATCTTATGCGTCCCTTTTATCTCCGACCGGCAAAAAGGACAAGTTGATCCGTTTTCAGACTCCTTAATATGTAATGGCTAGTAAGTATTATATTACGTAAGTCCAGAATTCAGATGAACCAATGTAGATGTCAACATCATATTAATAATTAGATGCTAGTAATTACAGTTGTAGAACATAATAAGTAAAAACCGGAAAATTTGAACAGTTATATTCTGGGCAAACCATGTAGCCCATTCTTACAGCAAAACAATGGTCAAGAAAGCAGAAAAAATAAACACTTGCCTGCCATGTTGTTAAACAAGGTATGCACAGTAAGTGACCACACGGCTCAATTCGTATATTCTTGTCTCGATCATCGCAAATCTTGCACAATTCGAATGTGGTTCCCACTTCGCAATACAAATCATATTGCTCACTTGTGACCTAGAATTATTACAATATCTACTAGGCTATTAACAAACTGTCAACAGCAAAATAATAGGACGCTTTTAATGTAAACCAATGATGGTATATTTACCTTCACTCTGTCAGCTTCAGGTATATCCAAAACGGAAGATAAATCAATATGTTTGTCGAGACCATTTGGATACAAATAGCTAAACAGTAGTTATATATTAGTGAATCACATTAATATACTTACAATCCTTCCTTTGTTCCTTCATGTAGAGCTTGTATGAGCGATTTATTCTGCGGAATTGTCTGATAAATTTTTCCATCAGGGGCAACGTAGCCAATAGCCCACTGACCAGGACGAGTGCAGGATAGACGAAAGACATAACTAAAAAGGCAGTTGTAGGTATAACATAGCAAAATAACAAACCTTCCGGGATGCGAGGTCAATTTTTCTAGCTTCTTCTTCACTTCGTCGTAGGTAAGGAAATCAACGTAGCCTGGATGAGCCGTGGTCAATAGTTGCCAATTGCTGAGCAAGGTTTTCCATGGGTAGAACAGTCTGAAGTCGAAGCATCAATGCACACACGGCCTATCAGTGTTTATATTTCACCTCCAGTCTCGGGTTACCATATGGTTAAAATACTAATGCTGGTAAAAGCTACACCAATATTATTTCCCATTATTGATAGTTAGCCTCCAACTTAACAATTTTATAGAACTGTGATATTTTTACAAAATTGAGTACATGCTCGGTGCTACCTTCACCTTGTAAATACATCAAATTCAAAATTTGACTCGGTGCTACCCTCACCTTGTGAATACATCAAATTCAAAATTTGAAATATGATCATTTCCAGTCAAATCCATTGTATTTTTCAAGGCTCGTTTCTCGCCATCTGTCATATCAAGTTTTTTCGATGTCCGCCTCAAAGTTGTTATAAATTCATTCCAGGGAACAATGGTCCTAAAAATGATCTATTACCAATTAAGTGTAAGATAAATCATACTTTTTTGGGAAATTATTCTGCCAGAAGTCCTCCGCTTCTCGTTTGGTTATCCGGAATCTGTCTCCTGAAAAAATCAAAGATTGAAACAGAATTTCAAGTACAAGTTATTTAACGAAACGCAAGTGTCGTATGCTTTCTAATACAAATTGTAACTAGACGGATGAAAAATAACTATACCTGTGAATACTCCACTTGGAAACTCTGCCTTTAATTCAAATAACATATGAGAAAAAATAAGAGACAGCTTTGTTAGCATTCGCCGCTCTTCAGTGCCCTCCGTATATATTTGTGCCGTTTTGAAAAGTTTCAAAGTCTAAAAGTGAATTAAAGATTTGAACAATTTCGGTAAAAAACCTGTTTACACTTCGCTTGCAAGTTATCCAAAAACACTTGTAGGTAAAAATTGGAACGCAGAATAGTCGGATTTGTATTAAAGATACACAAAAGCTAAAAGAAAACGTTTTATTGTAAGAAGAGATTTAAGTCACCTGTGAATATGTATCTGGAATTAAGTCTAGTATGAATGGAGGGGAGTTCTTAAGATTAAGTCGCGGACTCTGACATGCTTTTACGACATCATCCATTAGCTTGAAGACCTTACAAACGGTTCTTCTGTCCTGCAAAAATATAATAAGCTGGAGAAGGATATAATTAAGTACCATTGGAGAAAGTGGTAGAGCCTGTGGTCCGTTGGCAGCAAACGGCTCGTTTGCTTGAATGTAACGAACTTGAAACTGAAACGAGAAATATGAATGCGCAATCATCCCATGAAATAAGCGGGTTGAGTCATAACAACATCATGAATCAACTCTCTCATATAAACTAAGCATATTACATTTCAAGCGGTTCGGTAACAAGGTTCAGCAATGAGCAAACTATCACGTCCAGAAGAAAGGATACACAATACATACCCCATTTCCGTGAACGAGATCTTGAATTCTACCTATGAGTGATGCGATGGTGCTCATTGTATCATTAGCGGCATACCGATTCCTGCAAATTAAACATAAACTTCCGGAGAAAAGTGCTGGAAATAATAAAACATATATAATATACCAGTGATATATAAAATTATCACTAATAAATGTCTGCGCAGTGGCGTCCGGTTCACATATGCTGGGGAGGGTCAGAAATTAGGAGTAGAGCGCAATGGTAATACTCACAACAAATAAACACAAAATTTAGAAATTCTATTTTTATTTTTTTCGGGCTTGTAAAATAATACTGCAGTAAATACAATTTAATGCAATTGTATTAGTTCTTTATTGTGCTCTCAATTTATATATTGTCCCACATTACAAGCGCCCACAGAATGTTAGATTAAATTCTTATTGATGTTGTAAAAAAAGGTTCTCTCTAAAATTATCAAGTAACTTCATAATACTTCGAATAGAATGAATACTTAAGCAGTTTTGGGTACTTTGAAATACTTTCTTGATTCTATATTTCAAAATATGTACTAACAACAAGTAATTAGACATAGGTTAGAACGATACAATGAACTAATGCATTTCATTTTAGAGATGCTAAGCCTGAAACACTCGGTTCAAACTATGAGAATGTTTATTTTCGCAACAACCGAGGGTTTAGTTTTGATAAGGTGCGGTCATGGTTCGCAGAGAACCCTCATCAAATACGGATGTAAAAGTCAATACCACACCCAACGGAAAACCGGAAGACATCTAAAGAAACACATTCACAACATCAACAAACGTTGTAAAAATAGGTTCGCAGAATGAGCTCAGGACTTTAAAGATTGTACTCTTTTGGACATTTGCGTAGGTGTGATTTGATAAGATTCATGGAAAACTATCTAAGAACCGCGATTAAATATCATTTAACTAAATATCCAAAACTGTTTTCATACCGACTAACTATAAGTCTTATTGTTAGCTAAACAGTAAATCGTAACACAGGGAATTAATCTGTTTCGGTGAATTATTGATTTTTCTGTATTTTCCACAGTGACTAGTGAGTAAGTATGTAAGTAGGTAAACATACACATGCACAAAACGACGAATATATGACATAAAGACTGGTGGATAGTCGGCATTCTATTGATTGATTAGCGGGTAAGATTGCGGTTGGAAGGAGAAGAAGGGTCACACCTATGAATCATTAGACCACATTAATAGGAAGCTCATCTAACATTTTACTTATGTCAACCTTAATTATCTGCTAGTAATTGAAGGATTGCAATGATTCATTTACAGGTAAACTTTTCCTATTATTACAATATTAGATGCAGTGAAAATGACTTATATGATTAAAAGCTGAGAACTGAGAAGTTAGAAGTAATGTGGGCACATGTTCATATATTAGTCATGCAACTGAAAGACTGCTAGCCGAACATGCGGTCTATAAGAGAGACTGGTTTCCCTATATGGTCTGACGTCACATTTTAAATTGTACTGCAATCTTCAAACACAGATTACATCTAAAACCACTAGGCAGCATTGAGCAGAATTTATCTTAAGAAGCTGCTCAAAAGAGAGGTAACAGACTAAATATAGGGTAAAAAGGAGGCTCAATAAATAACTAAATTGTGGAAAAGAGCCTATTTTCATTTTCATTTTCATGGGAAAGCAGAAACGGTCGTGTTAGCTAGATTTCCTATGAGAAGTTGGTGATTGTTACTGGTAGCACGACAAGCACTATATTTTTTGAATCAATTCAATCAAAAGTTATTGTAAACAGAAGAGTTTTTAACAGGCTAGGATGTACTTTTGTCTCAAACAAAAATAATCTTCATAAGTGCCTGATTCCGATCATAGTTTAGATTAACGGAAAATTCAGCTTCATTAATAGTGAGGCAAATTGAAGAGTGGTATAGTCTATTTCAAAACCTAGACTACATTGCGCCGGACTCGTAGGAGGCGCGGTAGTACAAATTTTGCTCTCAAAAGTTCTCTCTCCTGAAGAGAAGTCATTTTCCAGCGAAATTGGTGGAACATTTCGAAACATCGCGCATCGTATGAAGCCGGCGCAATGTAATCTAGGTTTTGAAACAGACTATATATCTTATATTTTAGTTTGTAAAATAACTCAGTTGAGTGTAAATATATGATTGCCTGCCTCCATTACATTATGAATGTAAATAATAAAATGATACCCAAGGGATCTGTATCTGTGAAACAACAATAAGCTCGTCACATAACGCTCTCCGCTTTTTCAAAACAAACTATTCATCCGCCCGATAACTTTTTGACTCATCTAATGACTAAAATCAAGAGAAAAATAGATCAGTCTAACATACATATCTTGTTTATAATAATGTAACTCATTTATTGATGAAACCGCTTGTAATAGTAAAAAATAAGGCAAACGTCTAAAACAAGACCACATAGGCAATAAAACAACTATATTTGTTATTAAGAGATCTACCGGTAAGTTTAATAACACTGTGTATGGTTAAAGAAGACTTAAGTCGGAAAAACCCCAAAGTGAACATTTTCAGTGAAGGAAAAACTATAATTAAGAGTTTTTGTACTAGCCAGCTTGTATGATCAAACAAAAAACACAATAAACTTGCATCAGCGATTTCTTTAGGTTTGACCAATTTCAAGTTGCCGTTCCTCTCTAGTATCTTATCAAGATAAACATTGTCTTAGGTCATAGTCCTAAAAGCAGGTAAACAAATCCCGTTGTTAGTAATATAATAGTTAGCGAATGTGAATGATAAATAGATACTATTCAGTGATTACACACAAGTAATTGTCATTGCTGGGTAGCTGGTTTCAAACCACGCTCACACTCGAATTGTCCATATATTGTGTGTTCTGAAATAAAGTCATGTTCTAAATAGTAACATTGTTTACGGTCTGTAACGACACTCAAAGAATATATAGTCTTTTTATTCTAACTCCAAACAACTAGTACTACAATTTTAAAACCAGGAACTGCACTCAATATTCACAGAAAAGCGAACTAGAACAAACCTTTACACAAAAATCACTTCCTAAATAGTTATTGAGTTTAGAATAGTCTTGGTTTAATTTTGTTTACCTGTATTATAATTTGAGGTCGAACAGGGTGGTCATCTGATGTTGTATGACTAGATGAGAGTGAATGTGCAGCATTACACATACTAGGTGAACCATTCTCACCATTTATAGAACTGGCAAACTAAACATATTCTAATTTTATTTTCTCTTAAAATTCTTAAGTTAAGTTGGTAGGACAGAGTATGTATCTAGGGTTTTGCAAAACTTCATGGAATTGTTAACTATATTGACTCATTACTTACTTTATTTTTGTTAATGAGATCCATATTATTATTAAAGTTTTTCCCGAACAGAGTTCGCTTTCTTTTGTTCTGTGAGGCAGAAATGGCATGATGTCGACATAGAAGATAATGCAGTTCGCGCCGAAGTTGCGTGTTAAACAGCAGGTATACGGTAGGGTTTACCTGAAATATTCAATGAAACAATTGTTTCTTATTTAAGGTGGAAAACATTTTTATGGTAATTTTATTGTAATAAATTATTTTCTTTCTCACCCAAGTGTGGGAATGGTTAGAACCAGAGCTGGCAAAAGTGAGGGCCGACCCGGGCCGTATTTTTGTGAAGCCCGGGCCGGTCCTCACTTTCGAAACCGATAAATAATGCTCCTAACTTTCCAACTTTTTGAATTTTTTCAAAATTTAAAAAATTTAGAATTTCGCAATAGTGGGGCCTAGTAGGGCAGGCCCGGGAATAGAAGTTCTGATAAGAAGGCCGGCCGTTGCCATTCCTGGTTAGAACACCCAAATTATTTTCTTGTCATAACTAAAGGCAATAAAAGCAACACATTTCTTTTTTAACTGGACAACCCCAACTAAGTAAGTTCATTTTTAAACTTTGCTTTTACCCACCGAGTTATTAATGAAAAATAACGAGGTCATGGCAAAATAGGCCCATTTTGATTCAGACATATAAGGAAGCCATTGCCATGTTGTCCAAGTTAATAAAAATACCATCGAGACCACAAAGAACTACAAATAAAGAACATGTCAAGTTTAGGACGTTTATTCTACAGCCCACCTGAATGAAAAGTCTCATTTCCTTCTTGCTGACTTGCGACCTGGGTGGTCTGACTGAGGAAATCCGTTGACATCCATTCATTTGACACGAGAGTGAGACGCCGGACATTAGTGCATTCTGTTGCTGAGATAACTAAGATATTCATTGGGAAAGCAACTACGATTAAGCGTATTCCAAAAAGGTTTATAGGGATACCGTGTTGATAGCCAAGGCCATGCCAACTAAGTAAAATTAAACACCACAGAAATATAACCATTGCACAGTTATCTTATTCGAAACCCAAAATTCATGCGATTTAATTTGTTTTCAGCTCCAAGTATGTTTATTGATTATTTTAGCGGCAATGGTGAAATATATTTACAGTAAGTTTCAGTCACGTGCTCCGAAAACAACGATTATAATCAGAGTCGTTCTACTGGTAGCATGCGGAATTATAAGTATAAACTCACTCTAGTTCTGATAGTTAGCTGGTATTTGGCCATGGCACGTCCGCTCTCACGAACTTTATAGATAATTACAGCGTATGAAATAATCATCATGATAAGGGATATACTATTCACACCCATGTCCACGTACTTATACCTAAAACAAGCTTAGTCTTCAAGCCTTCTCTTGGTCTTTCATTAATTAAATCTTCTTGCAACAGTTTATGCAAACTTTCTAATAAAACTTGCAAATATGCATGAATATATCATTTTAATTCAGTTTATAAAAAGACTTAAGAAATATTCGTAGTTTTGAATGGTAATAAAATGTTTGGTTAATGCCTTAATAACAAACCAAGTATCCATGTGTTGATAGACAGTGATGAACTGATCAGAGTCCCACAAAGTGTGACAACAGGGGAAAAGGGTAGGCAACGAAGCTAAGAAACCCAGAAAATAGCAGAATATTATTAGATATATAGAGCGAGATCGGGAAAACATATGTTTGTACTCCATTGGATAGACAATTGACACAAATCTGTAACGCATAGAAATAAAACAATGTTACTTTCTCAAGTTTGTTCGTTCACACTAATTTTCCAATATGTTGAGTTTGATAAACAAGCCTAAAGAAGTGTTCATGTTATTGTTAAGCCTTACCTGTTACCCGCCATCAGGCCCAATTGTACCACACCCGTATACCAAAAGAGATCATAGAAAAATATCATAAGTATATTTCTCCAAGAACTGAACAAAACATATTGTTCATGAAATGCTGTAGCTGGCACTAGATGAATTAGAGAGATGATCACCATTGCAATATCGCATAGAGCTAATGAAATAATGAACCAATAACTGCAAATATTTGATGCATCCAGTTATAATTAAATACAATTTATGAAAAAACAATTTTTACTTCAGTAAAGTATAGCAATTCTAATGTCAATTGATAGTTTTTATGTTTACTTGCTTATAAATATACAAATATACCTGGTTGCTGCTCTCATGGTACTGCTCCGTACTATGCCCACCAATATGAGAATATTGCTCACAAGAGCATAAGTTAGCATAACTAACCATATTGAAACCGCAATCAAATCATCGCGCCGTTCCCAAGTGGACCTACAAATAATGCAATATTTAACTAATACTTTATACCATTTCATTGTTTTTCAAAGTATTTTGATTTAAACTAAAACCGTACAGTAATGCATTTAATGTGAAGAACGTCGTGTTCTTACGCCACAGCTCCCTTTCTGACATTATCGAATGATATCGATTAAATCGATGGTTTTCTAAATATCTTTGTTTATAAATAAAGAATAAAAGAAACACTAAAATGAAGGTGGTAAAAGCATTTGTTCGAAAATCCTAATTCAAGTAATAACATTGTAAAATAGAGTTACATGTGTGTTTAGCTAAGAGAGTGCTTCCTGTCTGTTGTTATTTACATCAGCATAAATGTTTTGCAACTTTTGTTTTCATAAAAGGTTTTCTATTTATTTATGTGGCTAAATTAAAACAAACGCCCCGTTGCACGTGGCCATTGAAGAGTTTCCATTAAGAAATGCGCAATTTGCGAGCATTTTCGGTGTTTTTAGACAAGCAAAGCGTTTCTTACAAATATGGGTCAGTGTGTGGACAGTGGCCACGGCCGTATCCACAAACTATTCCAGGAACCAGGAACTTCGTTGAACTCAGCGTGCGGGATGAGCTTTTGCCTTCCCCGGAAAGGGTAGGGGCGGCCACAGAACTAAATTCTTATAAGCAAGACTATGAGCACTCAAGAACACTAACTCTAGATGACAGTGATGAACTGATCAGAGTCCCACAAAGTGTGACAACAGGGGAAAAGGGTAGGCAACGAAGCTAAGAAACCCA
>JAQGAV010000523.1:0-31547 GCA_034691345.1 Phasmarhabditis papillosa
AAAAAACTTAAAATAATCAAGAGTAAAAAACTTTAGATTTACAATCTAATATTTTAAAATTAAACTAAACCCTTTTAGGAGATAAACCTTTTGATTAACAGTGTGGGGCTTCTTAACGTGTTGTTCGTCACGAAAGATCAGGAAATCAGGAAAACTAAGAGAAGGAATAATCAAAATAGGTAATTATTGACAAATCATAAAGAACGTGATAAAAACGAATAAAACGACTATAGTCTACCGACAAATCTCATGTAGTTTAAAGGTCTATTTATTTATTATAAGGCGAGCGCACAATTATATCGGTTGGTTGTACATTTTCTTTCGATTTCCGCGCTCCTTCTAAATTCTACAGTACACCGTCGACTATAGAGGTGTTCCATAAATGGGTATGGCCCGATGATCAGGCCGGGTTTATAGAACTTAAGAGGCTATGCGGCGCGATCATAGTCTTTTTAAACAATACAGAACAGCATAATTTCTGCTATAGTCTGTATCAAACAATGCGCTGTTCCTAGTGTCGTGCTTTACTTTTTACTTTTACTTTACCTAGTGCCGTGTATAGTAAAGAGCGGTGATAAATAACAATGAATAGAAAACCGGTAGTTTGGAAGTTTTATCTTCAAAATACATTCGTTTAATCTAATACCGCCTCTTCTCAG
This sequence comes from Phasmarhabditis papillosa, assembly GCA_034691345.1. Classification (NCBI taxonomy): domain Eukaryota; kingdom Metazoa; phylum Nematoda; class Chromadorea; order Rhabditida; family Rhabditidae; genus Pellioditis; species Pellioditis papillosa. Next base: position 660 of record JAQGAV010000523.1, read on the forward strand.
GAGACTACGCTGGAAATCTAGATCGGTTAGTATTACGTTAGAATTTAGAAGGAGCTCGGAAATCTAAATAAAATACACAACGAAATGATATAATTGTGCGCTCTCATTATAATAAATAAAGCTGCATGCAATTCGTCCGTCGACTATATTGGGCCCAGTACTACTGGGATGGTGTATAGTCACGTTCCTGTGATGCTTGTTTGAGAAACTATAGTCCGTTTCAAAACCTAGACAACATTGCGCCGGCCTAATTCGATGCGCGCTAGTACAAAATTTGCCTTCAAATTCGCTGGACAATGCCTTCCCTATCTTCGGGCGAGAGAATTTTTGAAGGCAAAATTTAACCATCGTGCATCGTACGAGGGCGGCGCAATGTTGTCTAGGTTTTGAAACGGACTATACATAAAGTTAAAATTCGTTAAAGTTGCAAAAACGTGTCAACGAACTAGAGTCTCAAAAAAGCTGAAAATCGAATACTTTTGGTCAATAGAAAAGAGTTTTAATGTCCCAATTTAAATGAATTTATTAATTTGTGTTTATTACATAATCGTATGTAAGCGTGTCTTGTTTGTGCAATTCTAGAACTGATAACGGCGCTCCTCTTTTGCTTGTTTTTATAATAAAACCAAAAGAAAAGTCATTAAAGAGTTGGATATTAGCAATCACATGAAATTAAAATGGTCAAGAATGATCTTTTCTCTTCTTTATATGGGAAGAAAAAGTAGCTACAATGTTTCTGATCAGAGAGATAGATGCATACACCAAAGTAAAGATATAGAGTTTAAGAATTCTTCAATAAAACAGATAAAAGTAAAGATTTCCAAATGGTAATAGTAGAAATAAAGACAATTTCAAAAGTTATAAAGATAAAAGGTTTCGCCCATAATTTCCGACCTTTTATCAATTTTGAAATTGTACTACTGCTTAGGGTAAGATCAGTTTAGCTAGCTGTTTCATCGAATATATAGTTCGTTTTAAAACCTAGACTGCACGCGCTGTGAGTAGTTATCCCGCAGTGGTGTAAAATTTTTCGAAGGGAGGGAAGGCATTTTCCAGCGAATTTGAAGGCAACAATTTACACCACTGCGGGATAACTACTCACAGCGCGTGCAGTATAGGTTTTGAAACGAACTATATATTACATTTAAATTAAAGGGTTTAAATTTAAATTTAAAGGCTTTCGTAATGATACATCTCTATATCTAAATCCGGCTCCAAAACTTGAAGGTTCATACTTACTAATATAAGAAATATCTAGTCTGTCTTCAAACGTACGGTTCAAAAGCGGTGCTCAGTAAGGGCGCGGGTGTCAAAAATGTTGCACTGGATTTGTCTGAGTTCTCTGCGAGCGAGAGTCTATTTGAATGGGGTAACAATGTTCTCACCCGAGCCCTCGTTGAGCACCGCGTTTGGACTGTACGTTTGAAGACAGACTATAGTTATGTTTCTCTCATTCTAACAATAAAATCTTTCGATGCTGAATTCTTCAAGTGAACCCGGATGTTAGCATCACTTCACTTTTTTCATTCATTCACAATAGCTAATAATGATGTATTGTATCGCAAAGACGGTGTCTATCAAAAAGTGTTCAGTCTGAGCGGAGCCCTCGATACATTCTCTATCCCAGAAGGTGACGGCCAGGGCTGGGAAAAAGCCGGACCGTTTCTCAAATAAATTTTCGGCCCTGGCCCGGGCCGGCCCTAGTCTATTTCAGACTTTTGAGCGGATATTTTCAGAAAAGTTAGTTTTCAGTGCTATTTTTCGGCATAAACAATAAAGAGTGCATCAATCTTTACCTATTTATATTTATGAATACTTCTATCAAAATATTAACCTAAATCAGTCGATTCTTTCATAAAAATTGCCGTTCCCATTTTCCAAAAAGTCGGCCCGGCCCGTCAAATTCTCAGCCCTAGGTTACTGTTATATTTTGATCGATAAATGATAAGCAAAGAGGTATTCGGTACTGTAAAATTATGATATCCGAACCTAAACCAGATCTAGAGGGTCATATGCAAGTAATTGCAGGTAGATCTTCGAGTAATAATGGATTGTAAAGAATTATCGGTTTGTCTTACTATATGCCCTTTTGCGATGCCAGCTCGTGGAGCCTTCTCATCGTACAAAATTGCACCAGCGATGTACGCGCGGTGTCAAAAATCATGTGAATGCTCAACTACACGGCTCGCCGCGCCCTAAGGCAAAGGGACAGAGCAATTTCAAATGATAAAATCTTGCGGCTCAATTCCTGGGTTATTTTATTAAGGATCTCATGTTCATTTGTATATTATTAGAAAGGCCATATCTCAATCTATGCGCTTGAGTTTTTTCGAATGATTTGGTTCAAGCGTTCTAGAGAAAAGTGTACTTTAAGTTTAAAATGGGACCACAGTCCTTCAATTCCATTGTCTCCGTAGGCGAGCCGTGACTAATAATTCGTATTGAATATGGACCCTGACAATAAAACAAGTTAAAAAATAAAATATGATTAAACTTCCAACCAACATCATTAAAATAAAAAGAAACTGAAACTAAGCGTGGGGGGTTAAAAGAGTGGCTAGTTGGGGTTGATTGCGAGAGACTATATCATGATAATGAAGGGGTAGATAAGGCGGAAAATGATTGTAAGAAGGCTAAAAGACTGATGGGTCAGAAGGAACCAAGAAGAATAGAAGATTATGATGTCAACTTCAAAAGGGTGAAGAACTAATTGTAAGGTGAACTCAAAATGTACTAGAAACGTGAGCAGTCTACAAGAAAACATATAGTTCGTAACAACAAAGACTGAAGTGAGCTGTGTTGCTTATGGTTTCAAAAATCGTTCCTTCTGTGGCAAAATTAAACTTCCATTATATGGTTCGATGCGCAATTTTTGTTAGTTGTCAGAAAAATATTATTCTACTAGTTTTATTTTGTATCATGTATAGAAAAAGACAAATACGCAATTGCGGAAGCCTATGTATACCACCGCGCTCAGAGGTATTTTGGTTGTTATAGAATATATGTAGGCTAAGAAACGACTTGTGATATTGAAGCTACAAAAGATGTGACTTCAGTTTTATGTTGGAGGTTTGTCTTTGGAGGATTACCTTATATATAACGGCTTGTCTCAAAGGAATTGCATCGGAATCGCACTTTATGTCTTTATCTTCGTTTGAATATATACCTACTCTAAATGCTAGAAGTGTTTTACAACATATACTATGTCAAGATAGAAAGAATTAGGAAACTGGAATTGCTCGTGGAAAACACTAAACAAAGATTTAATTAAACGATACCAGATTGATATTACTCAACTAAGCAAATAATAAATAAACTTAGAAATGATGGGAAGTGGTGCATTAGGTATGCTTTAAGCCACAATTTCTCAAATACTTGTTTGGGCATACTTTACCAAAGCTTAGGGGTTCGGGCCGTCCCGTGAAAGTCCCGAAGCTAGTTCATGAAAACTGATTACTAAGAATTCTGAGTTCTTAGTTCAAAGTAATCCAATCATTGCCGGCGCCTAGGTAGCTCAGTGGTTAGATCACTCATCCAGTAAACAAAAGGTCGCGGGTTGGGGTCCAGCCCAAGGCAAATTTTCCGAAACATTCCTCTGTCATTTGGGATTATAGTCTGCGCCGAGAGTAATAAACGAGTGTCACTTGCGTATTTATAGGATTTCGAACACCGCACCTGAAGGCAGTAATGATGGAGTGTAAAGAATTAAAAACTTGTCTGAGCCCTTTTTGAGAGTCCCGCGCCGGTATTTGGCGGAGTACCCGCGTGCAATTGCAAAAAGGGCTCAGACAAGTTTTTAATTCTTTACACTCCATCATTACTCTTGGCGCTGACTAAATCATATCCAACAGATTATAGTCGGTCAATGAGTTTATATCAGTTTTAAAATGTAAAGAACGATTAATAAAATAAAAAAGACAAGTCAATCAGCTACTAATCATAAATCTGACTTTATCATTCGATTCTGAGAACAATGATATTGAGAACATAGTTCATTCGGTAATCTGTTCATTAGTATCTAAAGATATTAAAGTTCTATGGTGCCGTGCGTCATTCGGAAATTGTTTTTTTTATTTCTGAACAGATTCGACTGAAATTTGATATGGGAGTATAGTCCCATTCAAAAGTAATGAGGCCGTGTTAACAAGCAGGAGTGTTATAATATTTTGTCTGAGTAATGCCGCACGAAAGCAAGTTTGCAACCTGCTCATACCGCGCGCGTAGAATGCAAGTAGGCGCAATGTTACAAATGACGAAATACGCAGCATACACGGCCTTATTACTTTTGAATCTGACTATAGGAACTGGGGCAAAAACTGGTTACAAAAAATATTGTACATGTCAGTCGATTAGGCTTATTCAGTGTACAAAAGATAATGTAAGAATCATAAAAAAAGTTGTTAGAACGATATATTTCACTACCGGCGACATAGTAAATAAGTTTGTTAGATCAGATGGACGAAGGAGGCTGGTAAGCAACTATAATTCACAATAGTTTCGAAAATAGGTAGTATATTTCGAAATGAAATATAGTCCACGGCTAAATCGCATATTTTTGAAAAGTAAAAATGAGCTTTAACTTTGAAATAAGAGCCCAGTCCTTTAACTCCACTGTCCGGGTTGGTGAGCCGTGCTCGCTACACTTTTCCTTTCAGTTTCCCAAGCTGCAGAAGGCTTGGGAAACCAGCAGCTTATTTATCCCATGTTTCGTGCCCCCGAAGATTGGATGTTAGAAAGGAGCCGTCTCTGCTCAGAAGATTCCAGAATGAATGACCGAAACCCTGGGCCGAAGAAATCTACAGCTACTGTGTGATATGTGCGAATACAGGAAATAAATAACTTTTAATAATAACTTCCGTTCAACGTTTGCTAAATACGCAACTTTCACAAAAAATGTAGACGGCGCGGTGTCTTTATTCTTAGAAAACAGAATATATCCAACTTGGAAAATAAGCCAAATTATGCAAATAGCTAGTGAATACGAAACGTGTCTACTCAAAGAATCAACTAAACCACAATAACAAACTTTTTAAATATAAAAGAAAGCTAAATAAAACAGTTTTCTAAAGAAATTAGTAAATTTATCTTAGAAATGAGACATTGCTACGGAAAAGTGAGAGTCTGTCCAGGAAATACGGCAGTTTCGCCGGAAATGTGCGGTCTGCTGTCCGTTTAATGCACTTGGAATACAGTGGAACTTTGTTTTATAAAGGCTCTATAAATAAAACAATAAAATGTTATTATATTCTATAACAAACAAAAGACCGCAGAGCGCGGTGGTTTACATAGGTTTCCGCAATTGCGTAGGAAGACAAACCAAATAAAGGACTGTGTTCCCTGCAGAATATTATAGTTGTTCGTTTATAAAAACAAGTGAATGAAATTGTTCGAAAAAAACTCGGGCGCATAGTTGTTTACAAGCTCTTTCGTATGGTATATAAATAGTAAAGATTTAATTAACAAAAAAAGCCAGGTTTCGTTCAACAAAAAATTTGGCTGCTCAAATTTGCTCTGTCGATGTTCGTTAGGGCGCGGCCAGCCGTGGACAAACGTCGATGAGAATTTATGGCATTTACAGTCTATTCGTTTTGTTCGTTTGCGGTCTGCCAGGGCTCCGCAAACTTGCGAACTTGCAAATGCAGAGTACGTTTAAAACATAAGAGCCTATCTATAGCTGATAAACTCGAACAAACACAAACAAAAATGTGCAGCAGCTGTAAAATAAACCGGAACTGCGGGAATAATAATAAAATAATAAAAATCAATATGATCTAATTATACATTTACAAGCGACATCCGATTCTAGCGGGGTACCGGTGTTATCACCTATGACCCGCTATCATGCGCTACTGGAAGAAGCATCTTATCAGAAAATTCCAAAAATTTCGAAAATATAGTCGGATTCAAAAGTAATGAGGTCGTGTATGCAGTGTATTTCGTTATTTTTAACACTGCACCTGCTGGCATTCTACGCTCGCGGTATCAGCAGAGTGCAAACTTGCTTTCGCTCTGCTTTACTCAAACAAAATATTGCAACACTCCTGCTTATTAACACGGCTGTATTACTTTTCAATCTGGCAATACTCAAAATACATTTAGGAATTTAGGCTAATAAATATAGTATGTTGCACGTAGGCAGCAAGGTTAAAGGACTGCCTGTTTTAATATTCGAAGTTTTCCCAAAAACGAATGAGCCAATGCTTCCCAAAAAGATAAGTTTCTTAGATCGGAGGACGGACGGTCAGGCCAATCCGGGAATTATGCTCCCAGGTTTCACCCATCGGATTGGCTTTGAATGGTTACGTCAGGGCGGACAAGCCTGTGGTCATAGTATAGAAACTGCTTGGTCCCAATTTCTCGATTTCGCCAAAAGAAACCGAAACCGAAACGAAAAAACTGCCCGGGCACCCACCCGGGCGATTCTATACTACGGCCACTGGTTACGGCGAACATGATCTATAAAACATTTCACAGATTAATACTGTATTTGTCTTATACTAAAAACATAAAGCTGTGGAGGACATAAACTTTTTGGCTCCTCGGGAGCTTACAGTTTTGTGAAGAATATTCGACGAACCGTTGTTATTGGAAGTCTGATGAAGAAATCATGTTTATAACTTTATTCAATAAATTATTGCAACTATTTGTTTTAAGTTGTTTACGTTGTAATAGATGTGGAACGGAATACTCCCTTCGAATCCACCCTGGCTCCCTTCTCAGAAAGACCCTGTGGTATTCTGTGATCTATTGTATTCTTGTTATCCAACCTCTCCTATTCCCTGCACTATATTCGAAACTACTATTCAAGTGTAATAATGTTCCGTAGTTTGTTCAAACTTTAAAGGATAGTGTTTCAGTCAGTGTCACGACAGTATGCGGGACCAGCAGCGTGTTTCAACTACATTTAAAATTACTTTATCTGTTGAATACGGAAAGTGGGACTTATCTAGATCATTAGATTATCAGAAAGATTCTTGAATGGAAGACCTGGTGGCGGAAAGGGTAGAACGAATATCGAGAAATTGGGACCAGGGAACATCTTGTTTTCGGCCATAGACGCGTCGTTCGTGTTATAGCTGCGGGATGAATGGAACCCGGGACTCTTGGATGGGAGGGAAATGCTCTACCTCCCTCCTCCTGAATAAAAATGAATTGGATGGGAGGAATAAAAAGGGAAATGCTCTGGATGGGAGGGAAATGCTAAAAAGGGAAATGGAAAAGCTACGACCCCCTCCGCAGAACATTCTTCGAAAGCAGAGCGGAGTGGGCAGTTTATGTCTGATATATAAATCAATTTATGAATAAGATTTAATGTTTTTACTAATTCTTTTGGACTGGTCTTTTAGGTAACGGCTTGTTTGCTCACTCGACTGTAAGCACAATAGTATCCCATCTATATGTATTTCTCTCATAAAAGATGTTCTACAATTTCATTTCTCGTTCTCAGCACTGATATCTTTTCATATAACATTAGTTTCCCATTATTCTTCCATATATTAGTAAAATATTTCCTAATTTCTTATTTTTTTATATTTTTTCCCTAAAATGGTGGTTTCTCCATTTCTCCAGTGTATTAATCTAATTCAAATGGGACAAGAAGACAGACTAGAGGCTGGTAGTAACAATAAGAAAAGCAAGCATAGTAGTAGAAGCAGAAGCAAAGTAGGTTTTTATATTTAATCAGTTTATGATATAGTCTGATTCAAGAGTAATAATGCAGTGTCAATTACGCATTTATATGTTTTTTAACACCGAGTCTACATCGCAGTGCCAATTTGTACCCGAACTGGCGCGGTGTTGGTAAAAAGGACTCAGACTAAACTTCAAACGACTTCTTTCACTCCATTATTGCTCTCGGCTTTAATTATATGGGCCAATTTGCGAGGTGTTCGCGGGTTTGCGTCACCTACACTACCGACGTTGTTTATCCATCGGAATCAAGGAGTAATGATTTCAGAATACAAAATGTAACTATTGTTTTAGTAATGCGATTATGATTGTATTGACATAGTTCTGTTTTCTCGTAGTCCCTTGGGATCCTAGGTATCTTCATTGCTTATGTTGCTCTCCATTAACAACTACTAAATAACTATGTTTTAATTTTTATTTAGTCTTTATATTCTATTTTTTAGACTCCGAGTGATCGTGACCGAAATTCCGACAGACAGAAGAAGGCTAAGGCAAAGTTAGATGCAGGTAAAATAAGCTATAGTCGGATTCAAGAGTAATACTTCCGTGTAATCTGCGTATTTCCTCAATTTTAACATCGCTCTTGCCTGCATATTACGCGCGTTGAACCTGCCCCGCACAACATATATTTTACACGCTTGTACTACTCTTTAATTCCACTAGAATGCATGTCATAAACATCTAGCTAGAGATGAATTCTTTGAAATTATCAAGTATATCCTTGAATCAATAGAATCTAATTCAAATTAGCAATTTTCAACGAAAAACTTCATAGATAGTTTTGCCCGAACGGTGCGCCCCATGTGTGCGAGCCGTGACGCTAATATTTAGTGAATCTAAAATCTATAAGTATATTCTAATATAGGTAGAAACTAATTTAAAACCATAACAAAAAATAGACAGAATAATACAATTTAGGCCTAGCCCCTCCCGTAATAAAGAAACGTAGTAAAACAACGGATGATCAACAGGAGTCCACTGGATCTCAACTGAAGTCGAGTAGTCAACAACAGTCTTGTAATAATAATAGTAAGAATAATATTAATAATAATATCATTAATAATAATAATTAAGATAGTGAAAGTATGGGAATATTCGACAAAACTCAATGGGAAAACACCAAATGGGCAAAGGAAGCGGATGATTTCAAACAAAACAAAGGAACCTCGCCCGGTACTGGAGGTTAGTCGAAGAACTCGAAGCTTGTGCAAAATGAAACAGACCAATAATAGAAGCAAGTTGACGTTGAACTCATAGCAGTTTCCCCATATCCGGAACCAGTTTTTTTCCGGAGCTTAACTGAAACCGAAACCAAACCTGAAAAGTTAACCTGACAAGTAGTTTTTAACGTCCTACTTTATACATGTTTCTTACCGTATACCCCTCGATTGACCTAATCGTTCGACCGACCGATCGGCTAAGGTTGATAGAAATCGACCATCCAGCAAAAATGAACTGGTCTATTATTTGAAAACATTTGAATATTGAACCAAGAATGTTCATATTTAACAAGAAATTGATTTAGTAGACTCTATATTAAATGTTTTTAAATATCTATTTTAATAATAACTTTATAAATAACCTCTTTTTAGGACAACAGATAGTAGTAGCTAATAATGTTGTACCTGGTGAAGAAAGACAAGAAATTCGAACACAAGGAGAACAACTTCTTAAAAGATCTAATCTAATATTAGTACTGTTAGGAACTGAAATGGTTAGTTTATAAGGAAATAACAAGGATATGAGGACTATGAATATAGAGCTGTGGCCGTATTCATCCACATATTTCCATGAGTTAACGGTACTTACCGAACGAGAAAGACAACTTATATCATATGAAACTTTATGTTAGTTACTATTAACTATCCGGGTTTGTTTGTTGGATTGTTGGATTCAAGTATCAAACTTATTAATATTATATTTGTATTTAAGCTTCTAACAGTGGTTGCCCTTTGTGTTTGGTGTACAGCGGCCGTTAACCCTACCTTGCCACAGATACTTGCCATTACCAATATGGGACTAGTATTCATTTTAGTAACAATCATTATTGCAGTTGAGGTTTGTTAGAAAAAATAAAAGTAACTATTTTAATATTATTAGATTTATTGATTTATTTATCTTTATTTAGTTACTTTATAAATATAATATTAAAACTAACAACTCTTATATCTACCCTTTTAGGTCTTTCGTTTCCATGTAAAGCGTCTAGAAGACAGTCCGACGGTCAGATATTACATTCCATATAAATGGAGATTTCAAGTAGGTTATATGCAGAATAACATTAATTGTATATAAAGAATACTCATTCTATGATTGTATATTTTATAAACAAAAATAGATTCGATGGCATGGGCTTATCAAACACAAGTTGTTATTTTTATGAAATAGTAGACGTCTTCGGTAGATTATTAATTCGGCATCCCTTTTGATCTATATTGATCGAGATTTGATTAGCTTTAAGTTCGAAATGTCCTCAATTTAGAGTGACGAGAGCAAAAGTAGTAGGAACTGGAGCGCCATATTGACCTAAGACTTAACTACAGTAACCCCTTACGTACCTGTTGATCTAAGGCTACAGTATTTCCTATGATAACTTTTATATTTTCAGTTATGTAGTATGAATGTTGTCCGTATCTTTATGATTTGTGCAGATATAACTATAATGGCATTGGATAATGATTTCGACACTGGTTCAGTCATTGTATTAGCTCTACAACCATTTCATATAATACTTAACTCAATACATTTGATTATAGCACTCAGACCTAAGACTAAACAATAAATATTTAACATATATTCTTTTATTCTTATTATATATTATATATATACTTAATATATTATTAATATAGTTAGTATCTTTATTCAATAACTTTTGCACTTGCCGTGAAAATGTTGCCAACGGTCTTTACGTTTGTCTTTGCGTCTCTCATTGCGCACTTGGCTCTCTCGCCTCGATGCAATTCCCATCTCATGTACGCTGCAGCCAAGGAGGTAGTTCCGTTTATTCTACAAATTGTTAGGTTAAAACCTCAAAGTTTAAGGTATTATAACATTTCGACCATCGAAAGATGTGCTGATAAAAATTTTGGAAAGCTTGGCCGGATTCCCGGTTGAGCAAAAATAGATCCCCGCTTTCGTAAAAATAAGTATTTTAAGCATTTATTAGAGTAAAACTAACAGGCATACTCCGAAGTCGATTTCCCGGCTGATTCTGGCTAAAAAAGCATCCTATTGCTTCAAGCTTCACAGCCAAGGTTGGAAATTACTAAATTTTGACTAAGGGTCAGTCCGAAGTCAATTACTGTCTTCATAATGGGAAATTTCATGGGCCAGACCGGGCCGGCCCGGGCCAGCTCATTTTAACCCCTGTACACAGTCTTAAATAATTTCACACACTAGCTGAATGGTGAGTGAGTGAATGACAATATTTAAACCTCGGAAAGGTTTGAAATTTGGAAGAACTGTACTTCAATAGTAGTGTTCCATTACATAAAGTAATAATGTAACTGTCAAGAATAGTTACTTAAATATAATTGATGGCAGTAACATTATAAAACTGTATTGCTAACGGCAAACTAACCAGGATGAATCAGAATAAGATTGTTGCCGAGACTTTTTGTTAGCCAAGTGGTTATAAAGTTCCGCATATGGTAAAAAGGCACCCAAAGTATGGTAAAAACCCAAAGTATGGTAAAAAGAAAAAGGATTGAATTCGAAAATTTTCCTTTTGCCGAAATTGACCAATAACCACGGCACTATTCTGAAATAGTTTAAATCTTAACTAGTTTGGTTGAATTCAACATATTTTTTCCCAGGGCAAGAATATACTAGAAACAGATTGCATTTGTCTATGCTGCAATTCTTAAACTACGGTTATACATTTTCAAACTAAATATATTTACCTGTAAATCCCTAGTTTATCGTAACACAACTAAAATTTCCATTGCTGAATCTTCGTTTGCTGAGTTTTCGCGTTGCTGAATTTTCGTTTGCTGAGTTTTCGTATCTCCTTTTGGAAAACCCTGTCATGCTTAATTCGGACGTTCAAACAAAGATTTAAAAGAAATACTTTATATTTCGATTTGTTTGTTTCAATAATATATTTGAAATATATGCCTAGCTTCTTACATTTTTGGTTAAGTCGTATGCATGTTTCAATCGAGCTACAGATGATAAGCTTCTCACAGATCTATTAAACATAGAAGGAAGCATAATTAGCGTCCTGTCTTTGTTATGTTTGTACCGTACAGAAGAGATCGACGGCATTGGATGCAAATACTAGCAAGATGAGGGCAAAATAAAACTCAGAATAACAAATTTATGAATCTGATAAGTAACAAGAACAACAAAACAATAAAAACAAATGTATGCATCAAATGAATCTTACTTTGGAAGAGCTTCCTTTGGTAGAGTTTCTTCAGTTTCCATAGGCTTCTCTTCCTTTCTATCCACCCGTGATTTCTTCGTGATATGAGGAAAATGACCAAGGCCACCAGCGGCTTCTGATTCCTTGACGGTATACGGAACCTCCTTAAGTGTCTTCACTCTATTCTTATGCAGCTAAAACAAATACTATTAGGCAAGAACAAAATGCACTGAATATGCAATTGTTTAGTACTTTTTCTATTTACAGTACTAACAAGTAAGAATCAACTATGAACTAAGTTGTTTTTATCTACAGAAAACAAAATTATAACTACACTATATCATTTCATTCTAAAATGAAAATAAAAAATATAATCTACTGTTCAATAATTACTATGTCAAAACACAAACCTTTGTCTTCTTATGAATAGCTCGCGTCTTCTCATCAATAAAATGCCTCTCACATTCGATACAGTAGAATTGACCATCTCCAGCTAAATCCAAATCAATCTAAACATATTAATCCTTAATGGAAAATGTTCAAACACACCTCTTGGTTCAAAAGCTTGGCTGCTTTTTCTGGTTTGAGATCCTCATGAATTTGATCCATATCCTTTCCAGGTCGCTTCCTGGTTTTGTTCGAGATTGTGTGTTTATGGGTGCTATTACTAGGCATCTAAACTAATATAAACTAAAGGATGAAACAAGCTTCAAGTAACAGAGCATCACTACTCGCATAATCGAAAAGAGACAGGGACGCCAAGTTCAAAAATTATAGGTTTAATTATAAAGTATTATAGTACAATAAAAGAGATCGCGTCAAGCTGATGTGACATCTTTAACCAATTCATCCAATCGATTAGCAGAATGTGAGAGTGACAGAGAAAGGGAATTACCGAGTCCAAACATATGTCCTTGTACAAGAGGTGAAACCTATAAACGCCGAAAGCATAACTGCGGATAAGAAAACTATTTTTTTATTAACTTGAACAGATGAATTACTCGACTCTAATGGCGAATACCCGTCCAATGTTCTGATTAACCCGTCCAATGAAATTTTACAATTTTTATAAGTAAAGTTTTTCTTAAAGGGGGCTTAGTCTCTGACGATCTAAAAGTAGTTTGACAGCGAAATTCCGTTTGGACGGATTTTCTTCTCACTGGACAGGTAATCGTCAATAGAACCAATTACTCATTAAAAATAGGTATTGGCAGTGAATATTAAAGCCAAGGAAACTAGTTCTATTGAACCGAGCCTACATTTAAGTGGCATCAACATGTATGTAACTTAATAAGTGCCAGTGGTAAAAATATGTATTGAAATATATTAATTAACGTACTGAGTCCCAAGTATCTGGAAAGAAGTGTTGTTTAATCTTGAAGAAAGTCTTAGCAGTTAGTAAAGCATCCGATCCAGCTTGATGTCGCATACCATGACGTTTCACGTCCAACTGATCAGCAACCTGCAAAGAGCAACTAGACTTGTTCATGAACAATACATCATTACTTCTTGTAAGCCACCTTTCAACTTAGCATTCATACATCCTGGCATCCGCAACATCAATTTAATATCATAACATCGAGGGAACAAGGTTCGATGAAATTCAAAAAATTGTGATTCCTAAAAGAATAATAAGCAAATGCACATGAAAAAGTAGTGCTACCTCCTTAGGTATTTCACCTATGATAATCGTCCGCAGTAGATAGCCGAAATCATAACCGGATGAAAATGTTAGCCACGTAATATTATCGTCTACTAGAAGTCCAGATGTCGTTAAAAGATCTCCAAAATCTTCCATGTGAATGCCTTCAGACTGAAAACAGTAATGGATAAAATATGTGGTTCAAACAAACCGATAATCGAGTGAAATCTATCCCCGCGACCCGTAACATTTCTACGCTTTCTTGTGAAAACATGTCTTCATTTACAGAAAAATGGAAATTAAATTGCCATACGTCACCACTCGGCGGTAATTCGCCATTATCATTTACTAGGGCGAACCCAACCTAAACGCAAGTATTACAGAGTAGAATGACAGGACACCACCTGTATGAGCTTCAACATATTTACATTACAGGCGACTTGTTGATAATTGAAGTCCTCTTTACTTTTGAACACGCCGAGGGGGGTTGCAACGACTCCCGGAAATTCAGTGTCCATAGCAACAAAAGGGTACGTCTTAAAAATTAAAATAATATGTTGACCGATACAGCACCAACTTGAATTAAAGCTCGCATCCTACCAAATTCTTCTTCCAGATTAGCCTTCCAAACGTCATGAATCCTCACCTCAGAAGGTGCGGTCATCTGAAGGAAAAATATAATCTGCTACCAATTAGGCAGAAAAGGAAACGTATATAACTTATTTTCTTGTCAACCATGAATGACCAAGGAAGGAATAGATGGAAAGTTGTTCAGCTGTGTGAGCATATGATAGTTTAGCGACGCACACTCGCCGGAAAAGGCCCCACAGCGAACGTAGACTGCAAAATACGGTTCGCTGGAACATTGCCAACAACAGTAACAAACGTATCTGCTGGAGTCTCGTAAAGGTGATCTTCATTTATTTTTGTTAATTGTGTTGTTATATCTCAACCTCTTCTTATTTTTCTTTAAGATCCTAACCTTATTATTATTAGGCAGTAAACCATGTTCAAGATTCTTATTGCTGCATCCCTTGTGGCTGTGTCACTAGGTAAATTTACTTATTCCTTATAATGTAATTTTTTTTCTTTTATAGCTGGAAAGTGCGAGTCACCAAAACACTCTGCCTCGACTTTCTCCACTACTGATGGATTCTTCCATTTCCAGACTACCTTCATCACTGAATTCACTCTTCAGTGCAGTAACAATGCAAAGGTATTGAGGTAGTGCATTTTACAAGTAATTTGATGTTGATTAGGATCTCCAGTATTATGCCGTCATCAACGACAAGGTTCACAATGTTGCTGCATCTGAAGAAACATCCAAATATCAGGTGCGTTTCATCAATTACTAATGAATCTTCTTCTCATTATTACTTTTCCATTAAACGACGCAATGTCTTCTTTTAATCTGTTGAGTATTTTGGTACTGGGGTCAGCAAGGACCTGCCCTCCTATCAAGACTTCTAGGCCCGGTAAAAATTTAAATTTTGGAGCATTGATCGGTTTCGAAAGCCAACCCGGGCCGTCCCGCACTTTTGCCAACCTGTTTGGTATTGCTTTTATCCATCGGTCATACACCATGTTTACATCATTAATTAAGGTTTCTTGGGTTCAAGAACACGAGCAGTCCGGATCTCAAACCTTCTCCGTGAAGATCTTCGATGAAGAAGGACTTGCTGCATACAGAAAGGTTAATTCTTCTAGAGTACCTGTAAACCTATATTAATTTAGAACAATAATGCTAAGCCTCTTTTCACTGTGGAGCAATACCATTCTGTAGGTTTTATTTTCCCATTCCCTTGATTTGATTCAAATGAATGGCGGTTACATTGTACTTGCTTCAAGAGTGTGAAAAGTTCGATCCCCTCGGGAACAATCTTTTTTGGCAAATTCTTGTTAGTAATTGCACTGTCTTACACTATGGATATAATAACTACTAAAATATGTCATTTTTGAATATATGGCAATAGAGTGGAAATAGTAAATTTGTAACTGAAAGTAGGTATGGGCCAGCACGGGTCAATATTTAAGTGACCGGTACTGTTCATGTTCATAAAAATTAATGACTGTATTTTTATATTTAAGTGGCTCTAAAATTTCGTTATGTACGAAGTTCTAATTTTTTCAGTAAATACACCCCGTAGAAATGGCAAACAATATGCTTTTTCGATTTATACTTTTGTTTTTCAGGGTCTTACGAAGAAGTTCCCAATTTCTTCTGAACTTATCGCATTCGTCCTGGCTGTTGCTGCTCTCTACTACGCCATTAAGCAGAAGTCCGAAATTTTAGCTTAAATTTTTACTCTGGGTATTTATTTGTATATCAAATTGTTTTATCACGTTGTTGTCGTTTCTGCGACCGTATTCGTCGTTGTTTATACAGGTTTTATTATTTATTTATATAAATGTATTTATTAGTTATGAATTTTATTATATTGGTCTTCAGTTTCCATTTACTCGGCAAAGGAAAAATTGTGCTTTCAAATGAAACAATTCATAGAATGGGGTCCCTCGCTAGAATATCAAACATTGCCATCCGGTCTGTTAGATATTCGGCCTTCAGCTGTGCCAGTAGCTCCCGATCGGCTGCTCTTCTAAGTGTTGTTCGTCCAGTTTCCATAAACAGGAATTATTCTGAAAAGGTTTTGGAAGCATATCTGCTATTAATGAATAGTCATTCAGAAGAAATCATGGCCCTTTCACCTTGCGATGTCAGAAGAGCAAAAAAAGGATAAAGAACAAAAAATCAAGGATATGAAAGCGGTAAGGGCGACTGTAAATCTGTATTTGGATTTTATGTCATTTAGGAACAGCAACCTAAGACTATTTTTGCTAAAGTAAAATATTACTTTAAACGCTACTGGTACATAGCAGTTCCAGCACATATGATATCTTGCACTGGCTGGTTCATCACATTCTACGCTTTGGTTCATAGGTTGGTTTTCTTTGAAATCTTTTCCACGTTTCTATTAATTTTGTATTTTAGTGGTGTTGATGTAATTGCTCTTCTACAGATGTTACATGTTCCTGAGGTACTAGTCGATAAGATTAAGGAAACTCCACCTAGTGCCGGAGTTTTTGTGATCGCTCTGCTGCTTTACAAGGTAAATATATCTCCTGTTTTCTAGTTCTCGGTTTTGCTTCTTATCAGACGCTTAGAAAAACTAACGGAAAACATTTCAAAAATAATTTCTAGATCGCTACTCCTCTGCGTTACGCTACAACTCTCGTTCTTATTCAAGGAGGTTTTTGGGGATTGCGAAGAATCGGAAAACTTCCAACAGCTCGTGAAGTGGAATATAAGGTAACAAAACATAATCTTATCTTTACTTCTTAACGTGGCATTCAGGTGCGATCAGAGTACGAGCTTAATAAGAAAATACATGGACGAAGACTATATAGGTGCGAATTTCTTTTGACAAGCTCAAGCCAACTCAATTTGTTCAGGTATCGCAACTTAGGTGTACGTGACATAGAAAGAAAGAATTCCGGTTCTGGATTGCGCAGAGGCTCCAATAAATCAGAAGACACCAAGAATGAGTAGTTAGTTTTACCCCTATTGAAAGTTTTAGATAGTTTACTATGTATTTAGCTGTGTAACATAGAATATTTTTTGCTATTAATAAGGAATTGTTGATTTTTTGCATTCTATGAGTGTTAGGCGCTATACGTGTATCAATAATTATTAGTGTTACTCTTGTTACTTTTATTTCAATCATTCGTCATGCCATTTTGTGTGCTCGTTTCATTCATTTTTATCTTTCTCCTAGATTTTTACTAGTCTTTTGTTTTTTGTTCTGTTGTATACATTTTATAGTTACGATATGCTTGTGCTGAAATAATAAATTGTATGTCAGTTTCATGTTTCGTTGTTGTTGGGTGTGTGAGCCATCGGATAACACTAACTGATTTTCCGAAATTCAGTAGCACAAAGGACTACAGAGCAGTCCTTTAATTTCTTTCATTGCGCGCAATTTTCTACGCGCGCGCGTAGAAAATTTGAATTAAATGTTCCAAATCGTGTCGAGATTCGAGTAAAAATTGCGCGAACCGCCCATGCCGATTGTATATGTGTTCTTACTACGTAGTACTCTTATCAGGTGTATGTTATCATTAGCACATCTGTTTCGTAGAACAATGGCGACGAACTCCTCTAGATCACTGGTATGTTACTTATGCAATTTCATCGCGAAATGAATTCTACCAATTCTGAATTCTAATATGGATTCCAGATAGCTGTCTGCCAGATGACATCTGACAAAGACTTGCAAGAAAACTTCAAGACATGCAAGTCCATGATTGAAAGAGCAAGTGAAAGAAAATGCAAAGTAAGTATTTTGACACAATTTATGTATGGCAGTTGTTGTGTTTAGATGGTCTTTTTTCCCGAGTGTTTCGACTTTATTGCTGGCTCAAAAGAAGATTCAATTAAGCTCGCTATGGGTGAAAACTGTGAATTCATCGGGCAATTCCGGTATTCTAGTTAGATAAATTATGATCTTACAATTCAATTTCCAGACAATTGGCTAAGCAGCACGGGATATGGTTATCCTTGGGGGGTCTTCATCACCAAGATAACAAAGTCAATCCGCTGCCTTCAAATACTCACCTCGTTATTGATAGCGACGGTGTGACTAAAGCTTGTTACAACAAGTTGCATCTATTTGATTTGGAGATTCCTGGTAAAGTAAGTTTGACCCTATTAGCTCTTCAATTTAATTTGTTCATATTAGGTACGTCTGAAGGAGAGCGAATTCAGCAAATCCGGCGATAAGGTATTAATTCGGCTGTGATAATGGAAATTGAAAATTGTATATCCAGATGCATTTGCCAGTTGATACTCCAATTGGTCGTCTTGGTTTGTCAATCTGCTATGATCTACGTTTCCCCGAGCTTTCGTTATGGAACCGCAAGAAGGGTGCCGAAATCCTGTCGTTCCCGTCTGCATTCACCTTGAACACTGGACTAGCTCATTGGGAGGTAATTTATTATAGTGATTAAAATTATCTATATTATTTTAAATAGGCGTTATTGAGAGCTCGTGCCATCGAAACGCAATGTTATGTCGTGGCTGCTGCTCAGACCGGAAAGCACAATGAGAAGAGAATGTCATATGGTCACGCAATGATAGTGGATCCATGGGGAGCCGTAATTGCTCAGTGTTCTGAAAGAGTTGGTTAGCATTTATTTCACATACATATCATGAACATAGTGGTTTAGATATGTGCTTCGCCGAAATAGATTTGAAGTACGTGGAAGAGATTCGCACTATGCAGCCAGTATTCGAGCATAGAAGAAATGATTTGTATTCATTACACGTGAATGAAGTTGATAGCGGTCAGTTTAATATTTGCAAAATAAATAATTAATAATTTTATATGTTTTACTATTACATTAAATGTTTTAGACACATCAACTCTGCATTTTGCCGAGTTTCCCATACTTGCCGAGACAATATTCTACCGGTCTGCTCATTCTTTCGCCTTTGTCAACCTGAAACCAGTTCTCAATGGCCGTGAGTTTAGGTGTATAAATAATTAGGTTATTTATTATTTCAGATGTTTTGATCTGCCCAAAGAAAATACATTTGCGACTGACCGATTTCTCCGATGAAGAAACTGCAGACATGTTCATTACCGCTAAGAAAGTTCAGCGAATGTTGGAAAAGGTTTGCTTTGGTAATATTCTTCTGTTGCAAATATTTGATCATAGTACCACAACGTTTCGTCAAGCACAGTCTGCATACAAGATGGAAAGGAGGCCGGTCAGACTGTTGATGTATCTTAGAGAGTTATCGACCTAATTATACTTCCGTTTAGCATATACATGCACACATTCTTGCCCGCAGAGCTGGTGATTTTGGTTGTTCACCCGATGATCTCTATAAGAACTTAGCCGAGCACGATAAGTAAGTTTATATTTTTATTATCAATAATGGTGTCTATGCCTTTGTTGTCAGTTCTTCAATAACCGGCTGACTCTTTGTCACCTTTTATTTCTAGGAAACCAGACGTTGTTCCCCGTTCACTGGATGAAATGGCCGCCGAAGCCGCAATTTATCGCTCGGAAATGTTGAAGCTGTGAAAGTTTTGGCGTTTAATTATTCATTTTTTCATAGCTGTTATAAGAATTAAATGAATTTTTACATATAGTTTTCTATTATTTTGCCCTCTGTGAACCAGAAAGGTGGGGGTCTTAGTTATTGTGAACTTCTAAAAGAGTCGCCTGATGATCTTTTGTTAGGCGTTTTCGTCTTTGGTTCCATACCTCCGCTTCCATCACTATTTCCGGTAAGTTTCAGTATTCACTGATCCGTAGTCTAATGTAAAAGGACTTTATGTTCGCATTGCACTCTGCTGGCACTTGAAACTTCTTAGATCCTTTCGTTCAATTTATGAAACCTTTATTTGGAGTTTATATGTAGTTTCTACTGTTATATCTAAAATTCACAGCTTTTTGTGACGGATCTTCTTCTCTAAACGGTTGAAGTGTTCGATATAGAATGTCAATCGATCATTTTGATTGATAATGCAACGATTTGTTATTGATAATCTGGGCTTGTTTGATTCCTCTATTTCTTTTCTTTCCTTCCTTATTATTATTATTAATAAACTCTATTTCGTGTGAGACAATCATGTCAGCTGACTTTTCTGCTAAACGGCTGCCACTTCATTTCACAAAATAAGCTCATTTGTTAAACAATTAACACCAATTTTTGAAATTCTTGCTTTACACATACTATTTGTATCATTCCGTGGGAATCCCATCGGTCAGGCCAATTGTGGATTATTTAGCAGAATTAACAGCGAAATGTGAACTAAAATAGATTAATTGTTCTAGCTGAAAAATTTCTCAGTTGTTCGTAAACCGAGGGGCAATATTTGGGCCGGCCCGAAGCGGGACCTGATACTGTTGATCGAATTTCTTGAATGCTCATTTTCGGAAAATACAAATGATTCTGAGATGAGGATATCATATCCTGGATATGTTATATATGCTTTATTTTTGATGTTCCTGGATCGTCTTTAAGTTTTTCAATTGTTATAGTTGTCTAACTAAATATTCCCTTCAGGATACCACTGGATACTGTTTAAGCATATCGATACATTGTCTCAATTTGTACGGCTGCCTGATTTTCATATTTATTCGCTTGAATGTTTTATTCATCTGCTTTTAATGAGATAATTTCACTTGTCTGTACTTGGATAGACGGGGATTAATACTATTTTATATGCTCCAGTGGTCAGACTTAGTAATTAAATAGACCTTAGGTTAATTATTAATAATATAAATATAATTAGATTGTTACTCAATACTGTTATTATATTATGGTGTAATAGAGTTATTTACAAGTGAACGCTTAATGTCTAAGTTTAGTCACTGGAGAAGGATGAATAGGTTGTACTGCAGGCCCTAACTAAAGATGAATTCGGTACACTCTTTGGTTTGCAGTAACAGTATTGAATTCACACAATTCATACAAAAACTATGGTGTTTAAATTGTATTACATGTGTGCAGAAAGAAGTTTACATTAAATTATATTTATTGTTCAGTAAGCGACGGCCAATTTTAAATACTACTTCTTGGGTGAGAATTTCGTTCTGGCCTATATTAATCTCGGCAAATGATTATTGTATAAAAGTTTGTGAAAAGTTAAGTTATATTTCTATGTATACATCCATGTTTCTTGTGCCTTTCTTACGTTCTATACTTAAAAAAAACTGTAATATTTAAAATATATTAAACAAATATATATATATATATATAAAACTAAATAAACCAAAGAAGCCTTTTTAAATCCTATGTTCCCATTCCCGTTTTGCATTATTTGTACATTCATTGTTTATGAGCACAAACGACGGGGCTGCGGGCGGAAAATTTTATGTTTTCAAATAAATCAGCGGAATATGTCAGAAAGTATGTTATGAGAAGGAATTCTTAGGATGTTAGACGGGAATGTATTTAATAGTCAAAAGAGAGATTCTGTATAGAAGGTAGTAGGCAACAAAGCATTTTGATACTTTTAACTAAGGCTGAGAACAGGATGGGCCCGTTTGCAAATTTACTTTGTTGTACCGACTGGAACTATAATATAAACAGAACCTATGGGGCCGGCCCGGCCCGTAAAAGTATCAGGAATCCTTCGAACTTTGCTGTCGAACCAATTCCCAGCCATTGATGAAACCTTATCATGATTACGGTAAGAAATAGTTTTATCCGTAAATATATTAGAAACGGTAGAATGGAATTTCCGACAAGACAGCCAAAGATTGCTGCAGAATTTACAAAGCTGTTCGAAAATGTATACGCAATTGTGAGAAATATAAAATTCATAAGGCAATAAAAGAACAACGAGCATAGACTTAAGAAGAAGCAAGATTCTATAGAACTAGTGCAGTTAGAAGGGTTCAACTAGATCAAATGAGATACGCACTTAGGATTTGTAATCAATGACATGAAAATGACAGGAATTACTGAATTTCGAAACCACAGAGAATCGGTTCCTACAAGATTTAACGGCTGTGTTTTATATCTAAAATTATAAATATTCATAGTTGATGGGATTTCGAGAAGACAAAACTATCATAAACAGAACTCTTTTGAACTAATAATACCAACAATTAGCTTTAAAATGGTTCATTTTGGCCTGTTTGGTTGTCTTGGAGTGGTAACTAGTAGATATGGGCTGGATCCAATCCAGCCCAGCCCTAGCATATACAGAGCTGAGCCCAGCCCAGCTTAAACTCCGTATTTGAATGAACAACTCAGCCCAGCCCAGCCCAGCCCAGCCCAGCCCAGCCCAGCTGACTGAAGCGCTCCCTTTACCCAACTCAATTGCCCATCTCTAGTAACTGGTTAATTCAAAATTTTAGAACCGAATGAAAGTACAAATCTGTCGTATTGCAAAACTTTGTAAGAGCTTAAATGAGAACTCCGACGGTATCTTGCGAGTTTATTTATGAATATTTTCATCAACAACCTCGAGAATTCCTCAAAACATGGGATTTACTAGAATCTGCTTACTTCTCTATTTACAAAAGTAGTTCTCCTATTTCTTAATTCCCCTTTCTTCGACCAACAATTATCCGATTTATCTGATCTTTCTGCTAATTGAATTTGTTACGTTATCCTACTATTCTCAGCCTTTTTAAACTAAAATTAATTGGAAAAAGTGCGATTTAGCATAGATTTTACATATTAAACATAAGTTACCAACTATGTTATTAGCTAAAATATGAGTACAAAAAGGAAGAAAGAGTCATTTTATAAGAAATTATTAATACTCAGATAGAGTTGGCTTTAGTTCTTCTCTATCAACAACTAGGTTTATACCGTAGTATTTAAAGAGAATCGGTGGATTCGGAAACTTTTCTTTAAAAGTCTATTTACTTTTATTTAACACCGCTTTGTCCTAACCAGGGGAAAGTCTCAACTTAGGTTGGCCTTAGGCTAACTCACTATGTCAGCCCTAAAGGGGTCTATCTAAGACCCCGAAACCCATTTTCCAAAACTACAACGGAGGCCTAAGTTCCTTTCCTAATTCCTAAGTTAAGAACTTCCTCTGGTAAGATAATGTACAGTAAATCTATCTGTTTACACATAGTAAGGAGAAGAATGTTAATGAATCGATACTATCCAATTTCTGAACTGGACGAAGATATTAAAAAAGGGTTTTCTGCATTCAATTCTGCATCAAATGCTGATCTATTAATGATTTTCAATGGTAAAAATAAGTTCAATTTTACACATTTTTTTTTCCAAGAAAATCGGCAAAATCGCCCACTTCTGAAACGGAATAGTCCAAATGAATCATGTATAATAATTAAGCAAAGGAAGATACGGGATGAGGGGATTGAATTAGAAACAACAATTAAAGGACTAACACGGAACATTAACTACCACTGGTAATGCTCGTGACGGGTTCTGAGGGTGAGAAAATTAATATTATCAGCCTTCTTATATTAGTTAATAAGGGCATATAACGGATATATTTTAATATAAAATACTTTGAAATTTGTCTTTTTGGAGCAACAGCTGTGAATCTTGTAGTTCAAGTTGCTTACCATTAGTATTCATTTACTGAAGTTATCCACTACTTCCTTCTAAGTAAATCCGCTGTATTTTAAACACTGTATTTAGGATAAATATAAGGTAAAAACCCCTTTATTGTTTATAGCTTTAGATTTACACTTTATCCGCTAACTTTAATTCTAATCCTTCCCGGAAAAGGCAAATCCATAAAAGTAATCTCCGAGGCGGTCCGTTACTGAGTATGTTCCTTTCTGGTTGTTTGTAATCAGTGATAAGACCAGATCCCTATATACCAGCTCCATAACGCTTTTTGCAGGCTCGGCCCGGGTCCATCCCCCCAATTTTCATATTTTCTTTTTGTCTCTAATCCTCCTCTCTCCCTCGTTGTGGGCGTGGTCTTCTCTAGCTCGGTCAGTGCTAACTGAGGGCCAGCCCCTGCTAGTCTTCTCATACAAAGCAAGCTATTCCAGAACAACAATATGATACCCAATATTAACATAATTAATAATATTGATATTAATATTAATAAATATTGTATTATTAAATTAGCTATATTCCTATTTTATTCTGTTGACAATGTGTTTTCACTAGTTTGCCCGCTGCCCTCAATGACTATTGGTGGGTTATTTTAGTTTAATCTTATTTAAATACATTTTATTAACAATAATAAGTTTAATTATATGTTTATTGTATTACTTTCTTGGCAGCTGACTTTATTTCGCGCGCAAACCGGTTTGCCGTCGCTGGAATAAATATGCTAATTTAACATCGCGCATGAGCGTTTTTTGCGTATTTTAGTGGAATTTAACTGCTTATTCTGCGAAGTAAAGTTCAAATATATAGCAAAAATAATACAAAAACTATATGTTTTCTTATTTTCAAACATTCAAAAGTTATATAATAAGCTGCTAAGCGCAGGGTGATCACTACCGTCAATTTACCAATATTTCGCGGATCAAATGGCAAAGTTGCCTGGCTGGTTTGTAAATATCATGCAAAGCAATCAATTGTCTCGCTATGAGGACCACACAACCAACAAAGTGGTAGAATTTCTAAATAAACAGAACAAATCGGAGAATTAAATTAAATTTGAAATTAGTCAAAGTAAATAAAGGCACGTGCAATCAAAGGGGATAATGTTAGGTTATTATGTTCGCTGCTGTTACTCATTGCAAAGGCTTCTGTTATAACAAAATGTAGTTCTAATCATTAAATAGGACTATTTTATACCGTATAACTAATCCTAAAATCTAACATCTATAAAATATTGAGAAATAAAGACAGCTTTATCCAATATATAACTAGTTTTTGCATATTTTCTTAATAACAGTTGGGATCTTACTATCAGCTGCAAGACTGCTGCTGTTATTAATCTTACATCTTATTTATCTTTAAATTACTTCTAAAAACCCTTTAAATACTACCTTCAATACATTATTATATTATTTTAATAACCTTGTTATTACATAAAATTTTCCATATTTCTATGTTTTTCTTGTAAAACTTTTCGACTTCCATTCTGGAATAACAGGAAACGTAGTGTACAAGTCCAACCAACCTATTTGAAAAGAAAGCGCCTTTATGAAGTCCGCTAACTCCGATTTATTAACACCGCCCAAAGAAGTTTTGTGAATTCGCGAGCCGGCACTTTTGCTACTTGAATGTTGCAAGTAGTAAACACTTATAGGAACCGAAACTTAGTCGGGGACCACCTCAAACAAATCTAAGCCTTGTTTTTATAAACGGCGTGTTATTAAATAAGCCTGCTAATTTTTCGTATTGTGTAAACTACATCGCTATTTGTGTACCGACATTTTAGAGTTTACGAAAAGGTCTATTATAAAATAGAATAGGGCGCGCATTTAGATACACAGCACAAAACTAGGGATACCGTAATACTGTCAGACCTTTAAAGACCGTTTTTGTAAAACGATACTGCAATATCTCGCTGTTTATGGTGCATTTTGCATTTGTGGGACCTCGTTGGTCGTTGTTAATGGCCATTTCCCTTCGTATATTGCTTGCCTTCCGCTCCAACGTTTTCTGTAACACGAGAATTTGCGTACATTTTAGTGTTTTTTGTTGCTGCGGATTCTCATATTTCGATGTTGAGAGTGATTGATATAAATGAATGCAAAGACTGGAAAAACAGATTATTTTAGAGTTGCAAAACATTTCTGCTAACGTCAACTGCCGTTTACACCTAGCTTGGCGTCCTACGTTTAGCACCTTTCCACTCGGGATATTATAAATGCACGGAAATGTCTTGTTCAGGCAGTCCAATGCGAATTTCATTAATTTTTCATGCGGAGAGTAGTTAAACTAGAAAATATTAGACAATAATCGTCTAATAAAAGGCGATTATTCTATTTTTATTAATAAAATTAACAAAAATCCCCCTTTTTTAAACTTTTTATTGCAATTATTTTAAACAACACGATGGCTGTTTGGTGTGTTTGCGCGAGTTCTCCAATTGATTGTGTCGCATTTTTCGACATGGCGATGCGCCAAAATACATTCCGCCACATTGCGTACAAAGGGAATTTATACCACCGCATCAACGGAATATATGAAAATGGGAAAACACAGTTACAGTATCCTACCGAGCTCTTAAAAAATGAAAAATTGCTCCGGCCCGGCCCGGCACAAACCATTTTCCGACCAGAAACCTGTAACAGCCGATCAAAAACTGTGTAAACTTTGTAAATTCCATGTTTTTTTTACATAAATAGAGTGTTTTTACTGTTTTCTAATCGGCGGCCGTTGTGGGATAATCTCCTTCTTCGAATCCCAGTAGTTTACTTTGTTTTGCAGTTTAAACATGATTTTTGACTATTAACTGGGATTATTTTTATTTTATGAAATAATAATAATAATACAAAAGAATTGTCAGTGAACAAGAAATTGTATTCTGAGGAAATAAAGTTTTACTTTTCGTGTGGTGTTAAAAAGCCGTGCCAAAAACATAGAAATTCCTAGTTCGGCCACTGTGTGTACTAGAAGTTCAAATACTAAATTTAACTAATTTAACTAACAATAAGGATCTATTTTATAAACTTCTGCTTTCATCACTGTCATATAAAAACTCCAAAATGCCTTAGCTTCGCTACTAGCTAATTCCTAAGAGCTTCATGTGAATTAGTTTAATCCGAAGATATTGGAGTACGCGCTACATTAACAAACTTAAACAAATCGATGCGTATAAATAATAATATAATAATAAACTGAATTTATTTATAAAAAGTTTTCAAAGTTAGACAATCTAGACAGTATATTACCGCCGTGGAAAGTTTTCATTGGAATTTTCGAAAAAAAGAGCGGTCTTCTATAGTCAGCGCCAAGAGTAATGATGAAGCCTAAAGCATTCAACGCTCGTCTGAGCCCCTTTTGCGAACACCGCGCCAGCATCTGGCGGCTACTCTCCGTTCATTATTGTACTTTGTAAGCACGCGCGTGCAATTTGCGTGCAGGTGCGGTGTTAAAAATCCTATAAATACGCAAGTGACACTCCGTTATTACTCTCGGCGCTGACTATTTGCTCGAAATATATTCGGTTTATATTTGGTCGAAATGAGTTAAACATAACGTTAAACTTCTCCAAACAACGGAAATTGAAATCTGAAGAACTTTAGTGAATTCTGCTAAATAAGGAAATGGAAAGTTGAAAAAGAAAGAAAACCAAATTTAAAATTTAAGCATTAACTGTTTACCACTCAATGAAGAGTTCTAAAAAAGATATTAAAAAGACTAAATCTTATTTAAAATATTAAAATAACTTTTAAACTTAATTAACATTATATATTTAGGTGGTTCTGCTCGCAACAAGACATGTCCTGACTTCAAGGCAGATCCTTCCTTCCAGTATTGTTGTACTTCTAAACTACCTGTATCTAATGTTATTTATAAAGAAAGACATGGCGTATTTTGTTGTTCTGAACAAGAATATCAGCGAGAGCAACAAGAGATTAAGGATGCAGAGTTTAGGAACTTTATTAGAAAGTTAGTTTATTTTATATCTTTATTAATCTAAGGGTTACTGTATAATCTGTCTAAGACTGCATATAATTAATATAAACTGATGTTACATAGAAATTAGTGGTACGCTTTTGGCAGGGACGGGAGAGGGCCGGTCGGTTGGTCCCGCTTTCATAATTTTCAAGCCCAGCGGCTTTTTGATCTACGACCTGGCCCGGTCCGGCCCGATAAATTCCACTATTGTGTTTAGAAATAGATGTAAGCTATAAAATATATTATATTATTAAATATTACAATGTTACAATCCATATGCGATTGACATAGTTGTCAAGAACTTCTTTTTAAGTCTTTTCTGTCTTCCGGTCTAATTTACTTCTAACTGAGTTCTAATGTACTATTTTTACTTCTTTGTTTCTTCCAATTAAGTTCTCAAATATCGGAAACAGTCGCTCTTTTTAAGAGGACCACCCTTGACAAATCCAAAGAACACAGCGTAATTTGCAACCAAACTGCAGTCCTTTAAAGACCAGCCAAGCAAGCAAATAAAACAACCATTTTAGAATGTTAGTTTTTGGAAGATTACATTTTTAAAAGAACGTTTGGATTTTCATACGTTTACAAATCCATTTTCAATAAGAATCATATTTAACACTCCATTATTACTCTTAATAAGATCATATATTTGTATAGTTTTGTGAAACAAACTATATTTCTGTTTTCATATCATAGCTTCTGGAATACCAGCATACGTTTCTAGAAGCAGTTAACAATATGCAAAATGACCTAAAGGTCTAATTTAAAGGTCTAATTTAACCCTCTACCAGTCCTTTAAATTCTATTTTAATTTCTCAAAAAGGCCGTAAAGTACAAGTTTCTCAATGGACCTTCTCATGCAGCAAATAATTCACATTTTTAATCCTCCAAAGCGAGATTCAAAGCAAAAAAGGACATGAATACCGAGATTTTACGGGATTTTTGATCCTGTTTTGTAAGTTATGAAAGAATTGTGAGGATTCTGGATTAGAATCATCATATGTGTTATCATATGTTGTATATAGTAAGGCTTCCTGAAACACTATTTTCATTTAATTAATTGAAAAATAAAAGGTCCCGGTACATATTAATCAGTGTCTAGAGTTTTTAATATCTATACCCTTCTAGTCCTTAAACAACATATTGAATATACCAAACCACGAGCGCGGTATGCAAGTAGCCGTGCTATTTTTTCATCAGATTCTCGAAATAAAGACAGCTATCAAATGAATTTATATAAAACCCCGCAGCTTCTTTTCCACCGCGCCACATGCATTAATGCTTCTCTCTATATTTCCTTAACCCTTAGTTTCATTTTACTACTTTGGTTTCTGTGTTTTCGCCACTTCGCAAATCATATTGCCGACATGGCTTTTATTCGCGAATTTTGGACTTTGTAGGGGCGAAAATAAAGTTATAAAAGAAACATTCAGGGTTATTTAAGGAATAAAGAAAGAAATAACAGAAAAAGAACTTTGTTGTACTTAAAATAGTTGTGTTTTGTGGTAAATATAACCGAGAAGAAGATGATATGCAAATATAAATGTGTTATATTATATATAAACTTATATATTGTCGGCGGACCAAGCGCTTGCAGTTAAAGGTCTAATAAATTCAACTTAGAGCATAGATTTGTTCTAATTGTTTAATAAACTATAATAAATTTGCAGTTCATACCGTAAGCTCTAGATGATAATCCCATTCTTGCTTGAATAGTACTCAATTATCATCATACTTTCTTTTTAGAAAGAAAATATATGGATTTAGAGTATAATGGAGTGTTACTTGCGCATTTTGGGGCAATTTTGCGTATATTTTCGGTTTTCGTACACTTCCAGATCCATTTTAAATGAGATTCTTTTATAACACTCCATTATTGCTCTTGAATCAGACTTTAAAAACATCAATAACTCTTAATTCCATATAGAATAGAAGCCTTTAACTTAAACAATATTAGTTCTTTTCTAACTAAATAATTTCCTTGCATTGCGTGTTTTTTGTAAATTAGATGGCATAGCAAAGTGACAATTGAATGATAAATTATTTTATTATTAGATAGAAAGAGATTCTTAATTATGAAAGACTTTATACGGGAATGAATGAATAATGTTTATTTACCACATGTACCTATATGGGTTAGTCCAGTAGGGGAAGCACCCGTTTAACCTGTACATAAGAACTCGGAAAAATTGCTTCTAGACGGTGTTAAATAACAATATATTGTAGAAAAAGTCTTTGTTTTTAATTTAACGCCGCTACTTTTAATGATACCGCGCTAGAGCAAAAGACTAGCTCAGTATAGTCAGATTCAAAAGTAATGAGGCCGTCGTGTATGCTGCGTATTTCGTAATTTTTAACACTGCGTCTGCTTGCATTCTATGCGCGCGGTATCAGCAGATTGCAAACTTGCTTTCGCTCTGCCTTACTCAGACAAAATATTGCAACGCTCCTGCTTATTAACACGGCCGCATTACTTTTGAATCTGACTATAAGTGCAACTTTGCACATGATCAAAGCCTTTAGGTCATACACGGCTCAACCATATTATTCGAAATATGAGCCGCTTTTGGCGCCAATTTCTAATTTCAAAACGTGCTTTCAATTTAGCCGGTTAGTCCTTTAAATGGCTTTGGTCCCAGCACGAATTGTCTGTTTTTCATTGGATGGTTTTGTTTACCTCTCTTTTCTCACTAAATACATACTCATTTAAATATTTATCAGAAGTCCGGCGAAGCGAAAAAGATACCGCCCCAAACAACAATAATAGAGTTCAGTTTGAAAAGGGAGGTTCGCGCCAAAATATACCGGCGATGGAGCGGCGTTAAACACGCAAATATCCCATTTTGTTGATGATCCTGTGAATAGTATTAGAAAAATTGAACACGGCATGAAAATATCTAGGCTACTGCTTCTGAAAATAGACCGCTCTTCCATTTATTATATGGCTTAGCTGTCTTTTCCCAAAAACTAAAATAAGTTATATTCTGATCTTTAAAAATATTTAATAACTGATAGTTTTTATTATAAAACTAAGCACTTTCTATAATTGATCACAAAAACTTAGAAAATAATCTCACAAATCCTTAATCTACACATCTTTATATATAATAATTTAGTAATATTTCTATAAATTAAATATGATCAGCT
>JAQGAV010000524.1:0-31545 GCA_034691345.1 Phasmarhabditis papillosa
TTATTTACTTACTTACAAGAATTGAATTAGAACGGCGAGCTGAAGCCTCCAACCGACAACAAAACTAATACAACTTTATTGTTTAAGGAATGTTTTACTATTATTTATGTTTTAAGTAATTTATCCCACGTTTCGTGCCCCCGAAGACCGAATGTTAGAAAGGAGTCGTCTCTGCTCAGAAGATTACGGAATAAATGGCCGAAGCCCTGCCTCGAAGAAATCTACTATTATTGTGTTATACGAATGATACAGGAAATAATATACTTTTTTAAAAACACTTTTAAATGTTACAGGATTTAAAGAAGCCGTGTCTACTGCGTATTTTAGTCAGAAGGTTGCGTATTTTGCAATCTTTGAATGAAAAAGCGTTACGAAATGGTCTTTTAAATGTTTTTAAGAAGGTTTCTTTACTTTTGAATTAAACTATAGAACTACAAAACTAAGTTACAAAGATATTAATAAAGATTGTTTTAATAATTCTTTTATAAATATTTAATTTCTTACTTTTTCTAGCAATTTGTCCAGTTTGTTCTCTACAAAAGAACACATTTCATAGAAAGAACCACTTTCAATATGGGCGGGGTCAAAGGGAACAGCTTGACAATAAACCTGTAAAGAATATATAACAATATTAATATTAATAATAATACATTAATACAAAATATATAAGTGTAAAAGTATTATATATACAGCTAGAGAAAGGTCTTATAAGTTAGCTTGTGTACGAATACTTTACTATATTACAAATGTGTAAATTTTTGTCAGTAAACCAGTTACTATAATTTACTTGAGAATTAAAATACTCTCATGAAAGGCCTTATATGAATTTACTACGAGCAACAAATTGAACTATCAACTAAAGTGATTCAAATGATTTAACGCAATAACTATTCTATTCTTTTCTATACTAAATACTATATTCTAATAGATAATATAATTTATATTATTTATTATAATACTCTTATTTTGTTATTACTTACCACTAAATTAGACAATTCTGCTGCAATCTTTCTTTCTTTTTCTTTGCTTCTTATTTGATGAAACTTATCATTTGCAGTCTTTGTATTATCCACTAAGTAGTTAAACCAGTCTTCTATATCTTCGCGAGCTATAACAAACATATTCAAATTAAACTATTTAAGAATTAAAACTCATAAAACTATAAAAAGAATAGAATAACCGAATTATGTTAAACAATTCTCTATAAGACAGGGCTGGGAAAAAGGGCCGGCCCGGGTTTCTCAATTTTTCGGCCCTGGCCGATTTCCCAAAAAGTCGGTCCCGGCCCGCAAAAATGCCCATCCCTGCTATAAGATATGTCCTAAATAACAATAATGTTACATTGTGACTAATCACTTTGGCCATCAGCCAAAATCAGCGAGTGGGATTATGGTGCTGAGTGACGGTGTTAAAAGTTACTGTAACCTGATTTAGACATTTGACAAAAGTTCATAAACAATTTAAATTAATAAATAAATATATATATATATATTCGTTTCTTACCACTAGCAGCTAACATCCATTCTTGTCCATTATAAGCCGTTTTTATCTTAAGAGCAAACGGTTTGTCTATCTCAGCTGTTCTCTCAATAGCAGTACCGACTAGTTCAATTGTATTGTAATTTGATTCTATAATAACATAATAAATTGATAATAATAATAATAATATAAGAATAAAATGTTAGAAATGTTTTCCCGAGTGCACGTTCAGTACAAGATTGGTTATATTTTTGAACTAACAAAGAATACAAGGAATATACTCAGTTTTTGGATCTTTGTATAGTCTGTATCAAGAGCTCAGTTTCCGGCACAGAGCCCTGGAGAGAGACGGTGGTACATTGAAATGAATGTGTTTTTGAAGGAAATCTCCGAATCCACTCATTTTTATATAACACTGCTGCTCAAAGGGATACTACTTTAAAAACCTAGTTCTCGGTAGAGACTAAAACTACTTTTATTAATATTTCGTACCGGATTGATTAGAATGTTTTTCTCCTATGATTTCCTGTACACAAGTTGCTCTAAAGAAACCTGTGGTGCACCCGTAACGACCTAAAATATTTATATGATTATCGATTGTTTAATATAAAAATTACATAAATGTATTATTATTAATCTACTCTCTTATATAGTTTACCTCTCCACAAGTCTCCATCCTTATTTAATACAGTAATCATTGCATCTATAGGAAATGTAATCTCATCTTCGCCTTGTCCGTGGTGCGGTCTAATTGCGCGTGCCAAGACCTAAAGGGTTACTGTAACTCGTAATTGTCATGTGTACACTAACATTGACTAAACTTAAAAGGAAACTCACTAAAACATTAATAAAACCTATTCTTGTTTTAAAATAAGGGTAACTTATATAATTATACAAATGATATGTTTAGTCGTAAGAAGCTTGTTATTTTGAGAAAAGTTGTAGATTACTTGTTGGGGTCTATTCATGAATATTATATTAATGAATATTCTTTTATAATAAGCTAGAGTCAATTGTAACTTTTTTTGTTAAAGAGTGCACTTTCCCGTAACATCATCCAACACCATCCATGTCAAACTTCTTACGGAAAGATAATGTTTAAAATCAATTGTTCCTTTATTATATTTCCACCAACTGTTACAACTATAGTCTATCTCAAGACCTAGGTTTCCAGCGCGGTATCACGAGCTAGGCGCAGTGTTATATAAGGAGTGATACCGTGCTGGAAACCAAGGGATTGAGATATACTATAAAAGGTATTGGATCATGGCAAGCCAAGGATTCGGACATTACTCTCGGTTGAATTTTGGTCTTGAGATAGACTATAATTATTACCACCCTTTCAATCTAGTATATATATATATATATATTCTTTTTCCTACCGGTTTTTCTAGCTCTCGAATATCGAAATAATTTCCAGGAGTAACAACGCCTATATCCATATCACCGGCTCCGTTTAGATCATTTTCATTAACCTTAAAGGACTATTTTAATAAGATACGCAACTACAGTAACCCACCGGATATCTAAGACTTATTCCTCTAACAAATTCTCTAGTACTGTAATATTCTACTATTTGGTTTAGATTCTCGAATGCCGTTTGATTAACAACAAATAATCGACCATCTCTCTTAAGACGATAATGCCAGAATTCGCCGTCAACTCTAAAATATAAAATATATTTATATTATTATATTATTGTATGTAAGATATATAAACTAAGTGGGTGGTAATCCAGCTGTAATAACGCCTAAACGTAGGGTGACCATAAAAATAGATTGAAAAGTTATTTCGGAGGTTTTATATGGTTTATATTGAATTTTATAGATCAATATCTAGCTAAAAATAATTATATCACATTAACTTCAAAACTTATTAGGCTAGTAAAAACTATCCTTAATGAACTTGTTCCTTAGAATTTTTACGACAATACTTTATAAAAATAAGACTTAATTATTAAGTTACGTCTCGGCTCGTTTTGCAATACTTACTCTTTTTAAGAAACTTAACAAATTTGTTCAATTTATAGTCGGGTTCAAAAGTACTAAGGCCGTCATATTAAGCAGGAATGTTGCAATATTTTGTCTGAGTAAGGCAGATCGAAAGCAAGTTTGCAATCTGCTGATATCGCGCTTAGAATGCCAGCAGGCGCAGTGTTAAAAATGACGAAATACGCAGCATACACGGCCTCATTACTTTTGAATCTGACTATACATACCTTTAAAATTTGCTAAATTACACGAATAAACTACCTGGTAGTCTTTGTACTCTTCATTGTTGTTGTATATATTCTTATTGGCTCTGTAATTTCGGAAGAACGGTCGCTTGTTCCGGTTTCATGTGAGGTTCCCTCAGTTTCTCTTGAAGTAGCTATGGAAGTAGTAGTTGTATCCTAAAAGATTATGTTTCACAGCCTGTCTGGAGGGGGGGGGGGAGAGAATTTCGTGGGCCACCCGGGCCGACACATTCCCTCCCCAGCAGTCTGCTTCGAAGAAATGTTTAACATTTAAAAGTTTAATTAAGTGCAAGATAACCAGTCATATTGCAAAAAGAATAATGGAGAGCAAAAGAAAAAAAGAATAATTCGCCAAGTCTAACTGTCTAGATTCCTGAAAGCTCTTTAGAAACTGAATAAGAACCTTATTGTAAGGTCGAATACACAGTGCTCGCCAAGTTTAAGTATCGGTGTTAAAATTGCGACCTGGTTTACCACATGTACAAAAAATTGTTGGGAAAGAGCACTTCTCTGTTAAGAACTATAAATATTTGGAAATAAAGATATTTTCGTAGGCTTCCTCTTGCTGAAAAAGAGATTCTCGATCTGGTCGATCCCAATTTTGAGTACTCCTAGGTGAAATATTATCAGTTCTGCCTGCAAAAATTTATGAAAGATACGTATTTCTGCCCATTTTCATGACACTGCTGGCCGATGGAACCGGACCGGGTCAATTTTCAGAATTCCGCAGTA
Source organism: Phasmarhabditis papillosa (assembly GCA_034691345.1). Classification (NCBI taxonomy): domain Eukaryota; kingdom Metazoa; phylum Nematoda; class Chromadorea; order Rhabditida; family Rhabditidae; genus Pellioditis; species Pellioditis papillosa. Next base: position 4,448 of record JAQGAV010000524.1, read on the forward strand.
ACACACCTTTGTATCTTCATTAGCTCCCAGCTTCTTTCCAAATTCCTTCCAGGACTCGACTTCTTCATCTGGAGGTGTACATAGACTCCCATTACCGGGGAATGTAAGGACGATTTCTACCTACACATACAGAGTTAATATAAAATTGTTTCTTTTAAGAGGAAGCTATTCTAACATTGCGTTTGCTCAATAACTTAGTCTGATAGCAGGGCTAAGAAAAGGTCGGCCCCGGTGCGTCCCTGCCTTCCCTAGTCTCATTCACAGTTTTTAGCTGGTATAGTTGGCGAACAATGCTTATGCAAGGGTATACGGTACAAAGTGCAAGTTTTATCGGAGTGCGGCCGAGCAATGGGGCACGAAAACGCGGATTAGTCAATGATGCAATGCACAACACCACATCTAACTTATTTTTTCTAAAACAATTAATAAATATTAGTAAATATACCTATTTTGCGCATTTTAAATTGAACACTGAGAAATTTGAATTGCATATCGTTTTGCCGCGTTGAAAAAGGTAGATTTTACTGCTAAATTTTCACACTAACAGGAACAAGTGCTGTAATCAGTATCATTTAATTAGTTGGGATATTATTTGCTTTCCTAAAAAGTTTGCCCCGGCCCGGGCCGGCTCTTGAAATTCTAACCCCTGGCTGATAGTAAAAGAATTCAATGAACTCTAGCGACATCTCCAACTTTTGATAGTTTAGCTCTCAACTGTAGACTTAATAATGAATATAAACAACATACCTGTCCATGTCCAGTAAGGGTACACACTACATCGTCGAGATCTTCTACCTAAAATTAATCAGATAATTTTGTTTTAAATGAAGAAATATTGACTTAAAACCACCGCATAACTAATAACAAAATTGTTTTTCAAGTTCAATACAGTCAGTGCCAAGAGTAATGACGGAGTGTAAAGAATTCAAAGGTCGTCTGAGCCCCTTTTGCGAGCACCGCGCCAGCATATGGCGTCTACTCTCCATTCAATATTGTACTTTGCAAGTACTCGCGTGCTATTTGCCTGCAGTGTTAAAAATCCTATAAATTCTTTTTTCATTGCTTGTTTGTTTTTGCATATTGCAGCTTTTAAAGTTTCGTGTCCGTGAACCGTTAGTCTCGTTTGATTACGATTCTCGAATATAGACAAACCTTATCTACATTTGCCGGTTTTGCTAGCCACGTTTGCAGTGGAGACGGCTTCTCACAATCGCAAGTATACCTAAAACGTCAGTTATACACATTAAACAATAAACATAATCTAGCAAACACAATACAAAATATATTATAAGTATTAATTAGATAATTAACGTTTTATTTTTAGTTTGTATGTTCCCCTGTCCAATTGTGTACAAATGGAGGTTAGCAAGTCCAATTATGGCCTCATTCCTCCCCGAAAGTATAAGTATTATCTTTGTAAAATTATACTGTGATCTATTTTGATGTATAATTATACTTTCGGAAAATAAACCATTATTATTATTATTATTATTATTATCAAGTAAAATTACACTTTCATCTAAGACTCGTAGTTCGTTGGGTCTGTTATTCGACGTCTCGGGTATTTTCGGTTCCTTTCATCAGCGACGCGGTGGCCAATTTGTTAGAAGCTTTGTCTCGTAAGCTGGAGGTCGATGGTTTGAATTCCCCGTAGACAGAATGCTCTTGAAAACTTACTTTAAATCTTAAAAACCATTTACCTTCAAGTGTACAAACCAAACATTTTCAAACTTTTTTGACCATATGATTCTTTTTAAAAACCAAGTTACATTGTGTTGAATAAAGTTTGTATTTAAATACTTTAAATATTCTACAAATTAATTAATAATCTTCATTATCGGTAAAAATAACTAAAAAGTACTAAAATAAATGTATAAGCTCGATATGGATAGCCGTAATAGTCGAATCTAGCGTAGGAGTCTTCTCAAGAAATAAAGCTATTTTTGTAATTTAATAAAAATTAACAAAAACAACTTTAAAATTCTTTAGAAGCTAATAAAATGTGAAATATGGCACTGTCTTACAAGTGATATATACAGAAAAAGAAATGGACCAGTAACAAGAAGGGGCTAAGTGTCAGAATTCACAGTTGAAACGGAAGATGGAGGGTGAGGATCCCTTAAAGAAATCCGGAAATTAACTACAGAAAATCTGGAGAATCCTGGATAGATACCGGATTCTTATAGAGACAAAGGATACCGAGACAACTTGTGAATAAAAACACTTTTAGTTAGAAGGAAAGATGGATTTAGTCCGAATAATGAGCAAATTGTAGTTTAATAAAGAAGTTATTCTTGCCAAGCAGAGGTATCTAGACCCTGTATTGCAGAACAAGGTACAGCGTTGAAACCGCGCTCGATGGCGAACGCATCGCGGTTAGAGCGGCCAAGTCTGAAAAGGAATAGTTAAGCAACATATTTTTGAAGCTTTCTCAACTTTGTTGAGAATAATTCAGTCTAATGAAATAAGGTTATATGTCTTGGAAACATGAACCTACTAGACCAGTTTCACACTAAAATGTACCGAAAGCGCCCTAAAGTTATTTATCCACCTACATGCATATGAACAACTGTAACCCAGAGAGGAGGATAGGAGGCACCGACCCGACCCTGTGGCTCTAGCATTTAGCTGCCCAAGCAGGCTAAATCTGGCCGCGCACCCACCCGGGCGTTACTATACTACAGCCCGGGCCGCGATATGTTGCCCACGGGCCGGCCCTGAAACACCCCCACCTTAATCCTCATATAATTTACCTGTCTTCTGTTTGACAGAATGCCCATGCCAGTGATGTTTTCTTAATGGCCGCGATCTGTTCGGGGGTGAAGATTCCTGTATTTTCATAGTAGAATCTGGAAGAAAATATTTTTGTATCTAATTTACCCATTTAATGTGAATATTAAAATTAGAAGTATGTATAAAGTAGTGAGAAACAATCCTACTATAGTATGTAACAAGAGCTAGGCCGTATTCTGGAGAAAAGCAGTGCTATTAAGAATGAATGCACTTTAGACGAAAAGCTACCAATTCAAGTATTTTTGGGACCTCCAGACAAGAGAACTGGCGGAAGGTCCGTCAAAAACAAAACTATTTTAATTGAAAGTTTGTAATCGCCTCAAAGAAGTTCGTTTCTATTTTTTATATAACACCCCTGCTCCTCCCCACGACACTGCGTAGTAAAACTAGCTCTCGGCAGTAGCCTTTTCTATTAAACAAACCTGTCTCCATCTCTAAGTCTTGAGAATTGTTCGGATATAATACAAGCAAAAGTAGGTCCTAGAGCATCGCCGTCTCTAGGTTCTTCGGCCATTCCACCAACGGTTAAATCGATCTAAATAATAGAAGTTACAAAGGAATTGGTATTTAGAAAAGTAAACTGTTCCACACTTTTAATGAAAAATTTCAGAAGTTAACACTAGGGTTAACCATATGATATATTATATGGTTGTATTAGTATTAAAGCGGGCGCTTTAGCCTAGTGGTTAGAGCAACAGTCTCTGAATCCGTGAGAATTTGAGGCTGTGGGTTCGACTCTCCGCAGCTGCAGAAGGTTTGGGAACCAGCCGCTTAGATATCCTATTGATGTGCACTCATAGTGCGAATGTTAGAAATAAATCTGCACAATAAATGTATGGTATGATAGGTGTAGTAGCTCAGCTGGTAGCGAACAGGCTTATGCATCTGTGAGGAGGAAAGGTTGTGGGTTCGATCCCTCCCCCGTCCCAAGCCGGATTGAGCAACCGTGGAATGTATGCTTGAATGTTCTCTTATGATTCCCGCAAAACCGACTTATAGCTGCCCCAAAGATGGAAAGAATAACAAGAACACCCATAATGGGATATACATTCATATACGGAATAAATAGTTTTTTCTATAAGTGCGATTACAGGAAATACAATACTTTAAATACTTTGAAATCGTTTCTAAAAGGTTGTTTTTGTATTTTATTCTTAACCTTTTATATATAACTTACAGCATTATGGTCATTATTGTACAATTGTCTAACACGTTCACGTACAGCACTGTCAGCTACTTCTGGCCACTAAATTATGGAATTAAAGGATAGATTGGAAAAGTAATCTATTGTTCCTTGGAGACGTTTCTGGTAAAATTGGGCCCGTTTACAGTCTATCTATCCTTAACGTGTTTAAATCTAACAAGAGAGAGGAATTGGTGAAAATAAGACTCCCAATGAGAGTAAAATTAAACTGTTAAAACTAACGTTATCGAATGTCATTGGCTGTAGGTTACATAGTTTTCTATAGTCATTATAGGATCTAAGACCATGATCACGACCTCTCTGAAAATATCGAACGTTTAAACAATTATGATTTGGGTTTACAGCTAACATCGAGTTTTATATTAGACATAGTCGGATGCAAGAGTAATAGCGCCGTGTGATCTGCGCAGGTCACTTTTTCTAACACTTTACCTGCTGACATTTTACGCGCATCATTCATTTCGAATTCTCAGATGATAATTTATTTTCATACTCTGGCATTACTCATAAGTGCATTGTTTTCTCGCTAGGAATAAATTGTTGAAAGAATATTTTGTTACCTGTATATTGAGTGAAGCTAAATTGAACGAACTCGAAGCTGAGTCGGAATATCTCTGTGGACTCTTGGCAGGATGAGACATAAAACCTCTAAAATAACATTATGAAATTAATTAAACTAAAAAATGTGAAAAACCTTAAATCATTAGTTAGTTTATTTATAACAATCAGAATAACTCTTAAAATTGTACCTTAACACTCTGGACATTTGTGTTTTAGCCGTATTAGGTTGCAGTATTCCACTTGCTAACTGAATGTTATTAGTCGTTTGGTATCTTTCATCCAACAGAGGGAAAGAATCCTGGATCAGACCATGAAGACGATATGCAGAACCAGCAAACTCATTTAGGATAGCAGGATTAACGGAGATGTTGTATCTAAAAGAAATATATCATGTAACATATAACAATTATAATATAATATAGTTTAATGGAATATAGAATCAGCCAGCAAACTCTTTTTTGAGCTTCCTTGATTATCATCAGTTTTGTTAGCTTAATATATAGTCTGAAAAAGAGCTATGTTGCCAGCGAGACGAGGGCTTGTATAAATACGAATGATCATTTCTTCAAAATAGATTCATTTTAAATAACACCATATATATGAGGATACGGCGCCTAACATGGCTCCTGTGGATACCGTAACATTATTATAAGAATACTCACCCTCTGTAAGGATTCATTAGCTGTTGATTGAATGAACCAAGAAGTTTAGGCAAGAATTCTATATATGTAATATGCTAAATAATAATATTATTATTAATAAGTAACTCTTTTAATATACTTGTACAATTGCTCCAACCAGTTTTCTCGTTTCCTGGAATGTTCTGTCTCCATTCCATTGGGGATTCTTATTTTGTAGGTCTGCAGCTATTCTGAAAATATATTTAGTTAAAATAATCAAATTTTGTTGTTAAAACTTTAATATTACTGTTATTTGAGCTGGTTCTTAGTTAAAAGACCTAAGGGGAGCGTAACATCATTTGAAATGCCCATAACACGCTCTTTTTGGTACTTTAAAGTAACATTATATATATATATGACTTACATATTATGTAGTCTAAAGAATACAATATGGATTGCAGACAGACCAAAGAAAATATTTCCTCTGTCATCGCCAACAGTAAATATACCAGGGGGAAAACTAGCACCCATTTGGAACTAAATAGTATTTTAGTTATTTAATAATTATTTAATTGCATTTATCTAACATTTCTAGCCCTTCATCGAAGAAATCAACTATTATTGTGTGATACGAGTGATACAGGAAATAAATCACTTTTTTAAAAATAATTGCAAGGCTATTAATAAAACTGTTTTATAAATGAAATATATTACTTTTCCAGTTTTAACTCACATTTCCAATCAAAAACGCCTGGTTAGGGGAACGAAGTGATCTTAAAGAAGCAGATTCCGAACTGTAGATCTGAAAAAGAGAATAATTTTAGAAAAAGTTTGGTAAAAGAAAACATTTCCTAACCATATTAAATAATATATAAATATAAACCTACTTGACTTCCATCAATAAACGCAGTGTTTGAATTTAGTTGTTCGCGGGGACGATTTGGTATTCCCGTACTACAAACCCTTAGACTTCTAACATAGGGAATACAAGTGTGCCTATAATTATACTTTAAGTTTTATTTAATAATTTATTTTGTCAACATTAAATATATAATTGTTTTTAAACCAAAAGCTTACATAACAATGTTATCTTTCATTTGTATAGCAGAGAGCGGTGGTATACGTACTGGATATGATGCAAAATAAAACTAGTACAATAATATTTTTCTGACAACAAGCAAAAAATTGCGCATCGAACCGTGTAATGGAAGTTTAATTTTGGCAAATAACAAGCCATATCTGAAACCTTAAACAACACCGCGCACTGCAGTCTTCTTTTTGTTATGGACTATACTGTTAGCTTCCTTTTTCTTATAAAAGTTACCGTTCTCTGTCTGTTGGTGTTATAATATTAGCACATTCTGCGGGGCACGCATCGGAGCAACTCTGCGGTGTGCCTGCGATTGTATTCTTGGTCATGTCGTGAGATATAAACTAAATATAATGGTTTAATAAGAATTTAGGTTCACTTTATACGAAACTATAAAGGGTTTGTATATGGGCGGACTATATTTATGTTTTAAAGGCTGTGGGAGAAGGCTCAGTCCTTTAACTAAAAAGTTGGCATTATTTCTTTAAAGGTGCATTCTGCTCACTTGGTATAGCTATCCTGCCTACAATTCTTGTTTTCGGAACCTCGACACTGAGATAGTGGTCATTGATAACAAACAATCTTTCTTATAAAATATTTTCTTTCTAACATTACATCACTTATTAATTTAAATAATTATCTAACCTGTCCCCATTGCATTAACATAGAATTCCATTGCAGTGGAATACTCTTGGAGCTACGTAGCAACTGTGTTACAATGTGACGAGCGGAAGGACGACGGTTTCCTGCAAAAATATTATAATATAGTCCTTTTTAAGACATATGTTACACTGACTACTGTATGATAAGGGCGCGGAATTTGTCTTTGCAATGAATTTGTCTGCGTTATGGTCGAGGGAAAGGCTATTTGAAGGCAAAAAGGTTTGCAACCGTACTCAGGTTTGCGAATTTCACGGGCCAACAGAGCCGAAAATTTGAGAAACGAGCCGGCTTTTTCCAACCCTGCCCGTACCCTTAGCGGATCATAAGTTAAAAGACTAACTATATAAGGAACGTGTTTGAAAGTATACTAATATTATCAGGTTATCTTTACATTCACTTACCATTTAGTGCATTAAATCCATCAGCATAATCTGCTGGTAACAAGCGAACATAAGGAGTGAAAGCAGCGCCCTAAAACCAATAAAGTATAATGTTTTAATTATTTAAAATTAAATACAAAATATCTAAATATATAGTCTGTCTTTAAACCTACGGTCCGCGCGCCGTTGCAGATATGGGCAGCGGGCGCGTAAATTAATTAATTGAGCGTTGACGACTGATGTGCGTTCTTAAGGCTAACATTCGCTTTACGTTTAAATTTATTATAGAATCGATAGTTGTGATTATACAATTATATAAAACAAGCAAATAAAATATGCAGTTTATTCAAAATGTTATTTATTGCCTCATCAACCCTCAGAAATCAATAAATTTAATTAACGCGCCCACTGCCCGTCTCTGCGACGGCGCGCGGACCGCAGGTTGGAAGACAGACTATATATTCTTTTCACTTATTCTTAAGTATTACTTACAACATTGCTGGTTCTTAAATTATTACATGTTCCATCCATAGTACGGTATTTTGTGTGGAAACAGGCTGCGAAGGAACAGTCATTGGGAACCTAAAACTATTTTGTAATAAAAATAGATTGACGTTTGAAGGCTCAAAAAAGGGCCCACTCGGGATTTGGCTCGATCCGGAGATTTGTCAGAGCTAGATGGGATTTTGAACGATTGCCAGCTTTTCCTGGTTTCCCTTTATATCCAATAAGTATACTAGAGTTGGTCGTCTGGGCCCTTTTTCGAAAAACGAGCTTTTCTATTTTTTACTTTCAAGCTTATAACTTTCGAAATAGTGCTCAGAACAGGCTGAAACTTTCTGACAATATAGAACATGTATCAATGCATATAATATGCGAAAACTAGCTTGATTCAACCAGTAGAACGTTTTTATTCACTAAAGCTCAAAAAAGCTTAAGCTCGTTTTTCAAAACGAGCCCAAACGCCCAACTCTAAAGTATACCAAATGTACATATATTCAGACAAAACAGACAACTGTTTTTAAGTTACTTTAAATCTTAAATTGTTTGTTTTATTAAGATTTCTTTTAGTTACCGTAGGTTCAGCACATCTGGTAATGGTAAGCCATCTGCGTAGTAAATCTCCTGTAGGTGATATTCCACCACGAGAATCAACTATAATATGAAGATATTACTGTATTATATAGAGTACTCTTGTCACTTAAAGGCTACCTAATATAAATAGCAAAAAAGAACTAAAATGTCTAGAATTTAGTAGGGAACTTATAATAAACATATGACTTATTTCTTTCTAATATTTCCTTACTTTCAACAGGAATAACATTCTTGCATTGTCCGTTGTCGTCTGGAATGGGCTGATCTCGAGAAATAGATCTGGCACAATTGTCAGTATTACATGACATCTAAACAAAACAAAGAATAATTTAGTATATAAACTACTTTCAGTTGGGGGCAGGGCCCGAAAATTTCAAAAACGACCCGACCGAGCCACCCTCCTATTTCTTTGTTTTTTGTTAGTCAAAGAAAAACAAAGAAATGAAATACAAAAACAATTTCTCATTAAAGTTAGATTTTATAAAGATTAATACAAAATATTCATACCTGACAATTCCTAGGCATCCATGTTGGATTCTTGTTACATTCTCCGGTTCCTGCCCAGAATGAACAGAATCTATGTCTGTCACAACAGTCAGAACGATTGTCTTTACATCTAAGGAAACTCTGTCCGCTTACTGAAAATTAAATTGTAATTAAATTATCTTTTGTATTTGTCTCGTACTAACATATTCGTCTTCAGAACCCACAATTAAAATATGTATAGTCTGTTTCAAAACATATACTGCATCGCGCCGGCCTTATTCGACGCGCGGTGTGGAAAACTGTTGTCAAAAAGCTTCTGGATTTCCAAATTTTTAACTTTTTGAAGATAAAATTTTGCAATACCGCTCTTCAACTAAGGTCTACGCAGTGTAGTCAAGATTTTGAAAAAGACTATTGTTTGCGTTGCCCAAAGCAAAGAAGAACACTACATGTAACAAATTAATGGACTTCCTAATTGTATACCCGTTCCCGCGTATGCTCAGGTTTCTATAGTTAGAGCTAATAGTACTCTAATATTACTCTTATAACTGTTATTTATTACTTATTTATTAATATTAATCTTATTATTTTCTTCTTATTTTTACTAACATTACTCTACTTTAGTCTATATTAAGAAATATGTTTCCATTGAAGTATCTTGGAGAGCAGTGATGTTAGAATGAAATGAATGTACTCTTGGAGAGAAGAATCCGAATCCACTGCTTTTCCATTACTTTTAAATAACACCGCTGCCCCGTGCATTGTCGAAAACAGAACTCACCAGTACTCCACGTAATTAACAGTAGGAAACAGCTGAGAATCTTCATTCTGTAATACATATAAATAAAATAAGAATATAAAAAGAATCAAAAGCAAACTCTAACATCAGTGTCTTATATACAAAGAAATAGACTCAACATCTACAAAAGAATTGAACTTTTAACCTCAAACCTTCTAAAGCAGCCTTTAAAAGTTATTCGCTAGACAAAACCTAGTTCTAGATATGAAATGTTGCTGGTTTTTTTTTAATCTTCAAGGAAAGTTTGCTTGTCGATTTGCCTTTGTTACCATACAAATCGGCTTATCTATCTAACAATAGCCTCGGGCTAGGCGCCGTCGCCAAAATACCATGGCATGGCGAAATCAACACGGCGACTAAGAGAATTATGACAGTTTAAGGCGAGACTGCGGGGGGCGCGGTGGTGCGAAATCAAATGATTCGAAATGGCAGACCTAAGGCTACTTTAGGTTCAAAGACAGGTCACAGCTACAAATAATATAAATAATATAAGAACTGGTTTAGTTATTATTGTTAGAAAAAGATTAGAAGTTTAGTTTGGTAAACAAAATATAGAAAGAAAGAAGGTTGAAGGTTGTCGAATTAGAACCGATCCAAATTTATGAGGAGAAATATGAAAGTTTGAGGATTTTATGTTTAATTGTGTAAAATATACTTGGCTTCGACAAATTTATGAGAGACGGGTTTCTAATTAAGGATGGCCAATCATGAAAGTATCGAAGCAGCTTCAAAGGTGGTCAAAAGAAAGGATTACTACCGCTGCTCAAAATTTTGGCCCCCGTCCGGGCCGACTTCCCAAATTTTCGGCCCCGGCCCGGGCCGGCCCGTGAAATCCCAGCCCTGAGCTAACTAGTGTTTGTATGTAAAACCTAATTACAAGAAAAGTAAAAGAAAATCTCAGAATTCATTCTTTTGTCATTAAAAACAGTCTAATTTTAGTATTCACAATCCACTTTGGCTTCATGTTAGCTCCAAAACTCCGCTAACTGTAATTAGTTAAACAATTCTTTCATCAAATAGCCAAAGCTAAGAGGGATAGGGCATTCAAGGTCAAGCCACATAAACAACATATTATAATTATTAAAATATTTAAAATATAAACTAAATAAAGTAAATAATAATATAAATAAGTTTACTTCCTATCCTCTTGGGTATGAATGACTTCTTCATTGTTCTTTTCTAATAGAAAATGATCTAACTTTGTGTAATCTTGAACAAAAGGCAAGAATGCCGCCGGGCAAGTAAATTCCATTTAAACGAAATAAAATATTATTAGTGATCAAAATTCATTGAAAAAGAAACTAATAGGTAAAGAAAGATCAATAGACTAAAAACAAGAATGATCTTTATTTCAGAATTACAGGAGTTTAGTTAGAATTATGTTATGTAGAAAGAAATTCTTAAGTTTCAAAAAAAAGAAGTTAAACGTTGTAGTTTTTGACAACTCAAGGTATTCTGACTGTTTATAGACTCAAAATTATAGTATATATCAATAGCAAGGTTTCCAGCTCGATATCATAAATACACTCATTAATTATAGTTCATCTCAAGACCTAGGTTTCGAGCGCCGTATAACGAGCGGGGGTGCAGTGTTATAAAAAATGAATGTACTTTTGAAGAAAACGCACCACGTCCGCCGATTTTACATTCATTTTTTTAACATCGCGCCCCGCTCTTGATACCGCGCTGGAAACCTAGCAAGTGATGCTGACTATACAATGTCAAAATACAATAGTACAAGATCAGTCAAAATAGTTTTAATTTAAAAACTTGCAAAATTCTATTAGAAATACAAAGTTATTGATTTTATTGAATAATGAGGAGAAATCCTCTAAAATGAGGGTTAATTTAGCATGACCGATGACCTGTTTAGGTGTCGGAGACATAATTATGTAACTCCCGAAAGGAAAGGGTAAATACAGGGTGGGGGGGGGGGAACAGTTTAAATTATTACTTATTTAAACGATATTAACCGGGCTTTGCTATATATTTGTGAAGTTCTTAAGAAAGCTTTGAGATTGGTTTTGAAACGTGTAATTTCAACTGGCATGACCCAAAAAAATAAAATATCCCAGGCCAGGTCAGTTTTGTAACTCTGGTAAATAACGAAATATTAAATAAAAGTTAAGAAATCATTCATATATTGATTCCTGGATATTAATGAACCCTTAGATTCGGACTTCTCACGAAAGGCCCGAGCCCGGCCCGACCCGGCCCGATGAGAGCTCTGCTTAGATTACCAAAGAATTAAAATAAAACTTAAAAATGAAACTTTCCATGGTAAGTACAAACCATTTAGAATGATTGTTTAACTGCTTGACCTTTCCTTTTGTATTCTCATTTATAATATAGATAAGAATCTAAAAATGTCGCCCTTAGGCTATGAAGAAAGAAACAAAGTTGTAATAGAGAAGTTAAAGGAATTTCATTGTTTTAAATGGTTTGTGAACATTCTAAAACTAGTTAATATCAAGAATTTAGAGAATTGTGCTCTAATTTAGTTTTATATTCTTTTAATTACAGTTTTCTTATTAAAAAACAGCTAATGAGCTCACTTAGCTTCGTTATAACCTTTAATATCTAAAGTATATTGTTTTCTTAAACTCTTAAGGAATCTGAAAGATCAACAAAATTGTACAAAAACGATTTCAAGCCTTTTCCAGGATTGAATAAACCACAGTAACCAACAATGTTACTTAATGAATATGAATATCTTCTAAAATAAGTTTCTTTTATATTGCATCCCACACAGTTTATTACAGTAAAAGAATGAAAACATCGAGAATAAGGGGGATTTATCTAATGGCAAAGAAATGCAAGAATATAATAATATTAAACAAGAAGAAAAATGAAAGTTTCTAAGACTTCAATGAGCAGAGATGAACGAATATGGAAAAGAAGGAGTTTCGGATCTATGGGTACAAATTTTAAATATATATAGAGTCTATAACAAACAAAAGACCGCAAAGGGCGGTAGTATACACCAGAGCTGGGTGGAAGTAAAAATTTTACTTACGGAAGTGACTAGACGGAATCACGGAAGTAAATCTTCGGAATTTTAACGGAAGTTGAGTTACGTAAGTGAAGACATGACTTCCATCTTACTTACGGAAGTGTTACGTATTTTATGGGAAAACTCTCGTAAGTCAACTTATTTGAATGGCTCTTCCGCGCAGCTCTGGTATACACAGGCTTCCGCAGTTGCGTACTTTTTTTTCTGGACATGATACAAAATAAAACCAGTCCGAAAATATTTTTCTGACATCAAACAAAAAATTGCGCATCGAATCATATAATGGTTTTCAAATTTTGCCACAGAACGAGCGATTTTACAAACCTTACAAAACACCGCGCACTGCAGTTATTTTGTTATGGACAATATAAAATACGAGAACAGATAAATATATATTCAATATCTACGCTTTTTGTTGGAAGTAAAACAAGTTGCTCTATTTATTTCCCCAAAACAAAATCACAGAAGTTTGAAGTGAAAACGTGAGACAAGGGACTTTAGGAAGTGGGAGTCCATAACACATCACCCAGGAAGTGGAGGAGGCGAACCAGGACAAATTTGTAAGAATTATTTCTTCTGAAGGATTCGAACTATCGAATTCTATCTTATGAGGCGACCGTTCTAACCACAGGGCCATCGCTCCTCGCGCCATAGTAAAACATATAAATATATAGGGATTGAACATAACTCGTTTTGGATTCGTTACTTGTAAATTCAGATTAGTTCAAGCAACCGACGTGATCTTACTTTATATTTTTAGGCCAAGAAGCTTTAGTGGATTCTATAGAAGGCAGTGTGAATAAAGATTATGTTAAAACAGTTTGAATACAACTGTTAAAAGTAAGAATGGTTCTTTACTTCTTTTCCCGATCAATTATGATTTAGGTAACATTGCCTTAAAGCAGGCTCTAGTAAGCCGACCAATAGTACGGGACCTGGAGATCGTAAAAGACCATATGATATAACTCTTTCATCATCGCGGTGTTCTCAAAAGGGCCGGGCAATTTTGAGAACCCGGCATTATCGTAGGTTACACTGATGTCTGTTAACATTATACTTCAACTTCAAGAGAAAAGGGAATACGCTATTCAATAATGTGTAGTCACCCATTAGTTATATCAAGCTTGATGACAAAGGGGACAACCTAACTAAAACATTTATAAAGTTTTAGTTTAGTATTGGAGTTTGCCACATTCATATGCTTATAGAATAACTAAATTCCATTTCCTATTTCATTTCCCAATAATTTTAATTCTCAGCTCTCAAATTAAACTGTGAATCTATTTCTGAGATGAGACTTTGGGGTTTTCAAATATCTTAAATTCTATAAAAGACCCCATATTATACTAAATTATTCATATTTCTGAATTCGGCAGTTGATCAAAGAAAAACAAAGAACAATGATAGTAAGTGAAGATGCCCTGAAAGTGGTTAGGCCCCGCCCCTAAACAGTCGTTGACCAAATTTCTCCTGAAATTGTTAGATGGAAGAATTGGAACTAGCCTACTTTCTTACTTTTGTTCTTGGAGTCTACTCTACTCTGCCAGGCGGTAGAGACAGACGATTGGCAGATGTGTTCTCGGGCGGCCTGTTAAAGCTCTAACCCTGATCATTTCCTTTCTGGTGAAAGCCGTAAAAAGATTTTGTTCCCAAAATCTGCCTATGCATGCTGGCATTTGACCTGCTCGGATCATGCGGATTTCTAATTTTGATCAGATCTGATCATAATCTTTGAATTGTTTCTTCAAGACCTTCCGTATCCAAAAGAGTTCTCTACAGTCTTCTTTTAGTCTTCCCAATATGCTAATTATTACAGGATATTTTCATTTTGTTGCTTCAATCACTGCTTTTGATTTCTTGTATTTTTATGTGCGGCGGTGGTGGAGCCAAGGAAAACTCGAAGAAGGAACAAAAATCAGGTAGGAGTAGAGATAATTATAAAAGGCGGGGAAACCTCGAATCGACCACCCGGGCAGTTTTCTCACTAAAACACGGTATTCACATTGATTGGAAAGATTTTAGTATTTTAAAATATATTATGCGCAGTTCTTGATTATAACATCGTAGGTAAAAGCATTTTGTAACAATTAGGGTGGGCATCCGTAAGTTTTCTCAGTAAAACGGAATATCTATAAACTTGTATTTAATATTCTTTTTATTAAATCATGTATTGTTCCCCACCCTAATAACAATATAATCAAAGTTTCCAAATTGTCTTTGGGCACAGATAAAATGACTGATTTGATGCTAAAAACTATCTAATGATGACTTTTATTAATATTTTATATTTTTAGCCATGGCGCCAGCGCCGGCAGCGCCAGCAGCAGGAGCAGCTAAACCAAAGATGGATGACGGAGGCACAACCGGTGGAACTACGGGAGCTGGAGACGGAAATTATGAAGATCTAGCCCCAGCAAATAAGAAATAAGCAGTAATAAAGGATTATTATTAAAAATGTTTTGTTAATTTATATAGAAAACTAGAAACACAAGTGAACCTGGTGTTATATAAACATAACCTTCTCACTATTCATTACCCACAAGTCTAATCTAAATATAGTCAGCGCCAAGAGTAATGATGGAGTGTAACGAGTTCAACGCTCGTCTGAGACCCTTTTGCGAGCACCGCGCCAGCATCTGGCGGCTATTCTCCGTTCAATATTGTATTTTGTACGTACGCGCGTACAATTTGCCTGCAGGTGCGTTGTTAAAAATCCTAAAATTACGCATATGACAATCCATTTTTACTCTCGGCGCTGACTATATGTTATATGTTATTAAATTGAAATTATTTTGCAAAGAATTTTGAATTTTTCATTTATCGTGCCACTACGTAGATTGTGTATCTTTCGCTTCCAATGAATATGCCATGCTATAACCAAAATACAAACTGGAAAGGCCGCAACGCACCAAGTGATGGTGATGCGTACTCATTAATCTACCAGTACGAATAGTTATTAATACTGCTTAGTGTTTAGGATTGAGAATACTAATTTCAGTGGCACGGCGCTTGCGGTGTCTGCAGACGTCGTAAGCACTGCCAAAATTCTATATTAATCCCCACGGTGTCCCAAATGAAGGAAACTGTCTGATGGGTTGGAATTGGCCCACGGCTAGGGAATATAGCTCGGGGGAGCCGCTTTACTGCTTAAATACTTTGGTAAATCGTTAATCTTCCTTTAAATGATTGAAAGTTAACGTTTTTCTATTGCTTGTTTGTAATTGTTGTAAATGTTTACAATAAAAAGGAAAAACGAATGAAATTAACAAAGTTAGAAGTAATTGCAGTTTTATCTATACCTTTCTAGAGTTTTGAGTATTAATATTTATTTTGTTTTTCCTTACACAAGCCTTTATGGCCCATACCGAGAAAAACGTTCGTATATTCCAAAATGTGTTTTTTTGTTCAATTTATTGACAAAAATCAAAAGCTCTACCTCACCTGCGTGCTCTACCTTACATGGGGTTCGCGAACGTGTCGCGTCTGTGCGTTTTTCAGCGGTTCACCAGACATTGTGTACACCGTGTGTCCCCTCTTCAGAATGACTTCAGACTTCAGAATTAACCCATGCTAATATGCTATTTCTTACTGCTAACTATAGAAATATATAGTATTATACAGATATTTAGAACCATACGATTCAACATTTCATGAAGCCCACATAACAAAATAAAACACTAACAATTTATTTATTATTTATTAAAACTTTTTATTTCTTAAAACACAAACAAAATAAAACAGTTTATTAAAACTTTTTAAAACTCAAGCAAAAATACAAGATGAATATTTGAGAATACAGTCTATTAACTTTGTTTATTCAAACCAATCAATTGCGTCTGTCATTGGTTATTAAACAGCTCATCAGCCCTGAAGATAAAGAATATTACATTTATATAAAATTGTATTTTAGTTTGTTAATTATTTTAGTATTTAAACTGCCAAAACAGCCCTATACTCGAAGGTAATCTTCGATCAACTTCAGTAGCTAAGCCACGCCTCCTCGCTACTTCATGAGCTAAGCCACGCCCCTTCCTACTCTATTAGTAAGTCACGCCTCCTTCCTACTTCAGTAGCTAGGCCACGCCTCCTCTCTACTCCAGTAGCTAGACCACGCCTCCTTCGTACCTTGGATTTTCGTTGTCCGAATACTCCATTTCATCTCTCTGTTGGGCGATTTCATGCAGAAACCACGGCTGGACTTCACCGCAAAAAACAGGTTCACATTCTGTATTTAGACACTCTTATTATGTAAATATAATTTTAAAACAATTTTCTCTAGAAGAAAGGTCCAAGTAAAAAAGAGCAGCCGAACGGGGCCCTGTCCATGACAAAGTAGCAATTATCTATATAATTAATTAATAACCTCTATCGGACTAGACTCTAGGAACAACTTTAACTTAATAACATTAATATAAACAATAATAATAATAATATAAATACCTTCTGCTTCGTTTGCTCCTTCCCAATAACTGACATTCATATTCTTTTTCCACTGTTTGTATTCATAGTTTTCTTCTTCCGAATCTTCCAATGTAGTTTCTAGACTGGGCGGATCCTGTGGAGAAGTTATCCGGGAGGATTGCGAAGTCTGTCTAACAACCTCGTCGAGATCCTCAATATCTTCTGAATAGTTCAATTAATTATAGTCAGCCCCAGAGTAGTAATTGAGTGTCACCTGCGTATTTATAGGATTTTTAACACCGCGCCTGCAGGCAAATTGCACGCGCGTAATTGCAAAGTACAATATTGAAGGAGAGTAGCCGCCAGATGCTGGGGCGATGCTCGCAAAAGGGGCTCAGACGAGCGTTGAATTATTTCCACTACATTATTATGCTTGGCGCTAACTATAATTTAAATTACTCATCCCCATCCCAGTCTGGATCAGACAGGTCTTTACAGTTGTCAACTGTTCCATGCGGCCTCGAAAGTAACAACTTCCTCAGCCGAAATTGTTTTAATCTTGGTATATGCTTATAAAGCAGAATGTCCAAATTAGGAAAGATAACCTAACAAATTATTCAAAATATTAATTTTTGTGCCTGCAAAGAACTGTAAAATACCCTTATAAGTTACCTAATTCCGATTGATATTGCGGCATAAACATTGATAATATTTCCGATAACGAGCGCATTATTTCTTCCCAAAAATCAAACTAAAATGATTTTCATTAAAAACCTTTACAAACTGAGTTAATTCTTAAGCCAAAACGGTAACTTCTCAGATATTTGCATAAAAACTAATTAAAAAAATACTATTAAAAACCTACCACACTATTTAATTGAAGCATTTTCTGTATAGAAGATAATTGCAGTAGAATATATTGTTTTTGTGAGCGAAAAGTAGTTTGTTGAATTCAATTTAATAACAGAATCTTACAGGAATACATGTAAAACAGGAGGTAAGGGAACTTTTTGCTTTTAAGATAATTAGAGTTAGATTAATATTGAAATACTGAAAAATACAAACGTTTATTATTTAAAATATTGTGAAAATGGTTAAAAGAGTTGAGAAATTTGAATTTTACGAAAGTTTTCACATAAAACACTGATTGTTGGTGCATAAATGGTAGAGAAATGTGTTTTAGTTTTGTGAAGATCAGATAAATAATGGTTTCTTTGCGGAATCCTTCTTTGCGAAACGACAAACTTAAAGGTATCAGTTGACAACGTTCAAAAGCAGAGAATGGCAATTGGTATGTTGCAGACCATCCAACGTGGGCCCGTGCCTGGCCCGCCGACTTTTCCCAGGGCCCGGCCCGGCCCGCTGGAGAGAACGGTATGTTATCTATCGAGAGTTCAAGACAAATCGGAAGAATCCTTACAAAGTTAAACAATCGGAAAGTATATCAGTTGACCAGAAACCGATGCTGTTCTAGTCAAGCCAAGAGTATCAGAAGTGTTGGAAGACCCACACCGCGGACACCGTCGTTGTTCCAGGAGGCGGGAATATGCGGGAAAGTTGAATACTTTCCCCGCAGGAATGCCAGCTTGTTCTACTCGTTAATGGGTTCCGTAGCAAACATCTGATGACCTTAACAACAGTAATGATGGACAGCTCTGTTTGGTTTGACATTGAAACGTCCCGTACGGGTCAAAAGGGGCTCGGTACCGGCTGTTTCGTGAACAAGCCATACGGCCCATTTCTACTCCCTAGTACTGAGGAAATCTGTGAATTCAAGACCTGCACGAAAATGATAAACACTCATCACTACACTATTAATCGGCTGACAATTTTATCAGAATCCTTCAGAAAAGGTTATCTTTACATAATTACTTTTAACCATATACTCCCATTCTCCAATATCCAAATTCTCAAACTTCAATGGGTTTCATCCCTCCATCAACTAAGAGAAATCTCCGAAAGTTTCTCCATAAATACGGACCTTTTTCCTCTAAAAACCAACTTTCTCTACTTAAAAGTTCCTGAACTACATAGCTACTTAAGACAGTTATGATTGTGAGTTGATAATTGTCCGTGTCCGGAGCAAATAAGTTCGGGAATTTAATTCCGAATGCCGAAAAACGGAAAACTGGCACGAACCAGGTATGGGTGCTGTATTTACTAATGAATTGAGGATATGAATCATGACTGGGATTTCACGGGCCGTCCGGGCCTGACCGGGGCCGAAAACTTAAGAAAGTGCCGGCATTTTTCCAGCCTTGGCGGAAATTGGTCGCTGTCTGTAAACTCAGCTAGTAACTAATTGTGCTAATTATTCACTGAATGCTCCGGACAAAGTGTAGTTTATACCGTCAGACTATTGGAGTCTTTTATTATTGACTACTATATTATAGGGTTTGTTCAGTTATTAAAAATATTGTTTGGATTATAATAAAACGTAATCGCCTACCTGATAGTTTAACATATATAAACTGCAAGTAGAGCGCTACTGTGGAATAATTGTAGCCATGTCTTCAATAACTGGAATAATTCCAGCGGTGTTTAATATAAAACAAACTTTAATATTTTAGGATATTTGCATTTTGGTTGCACATTTATCTTTAATCGCCTTGGTGGTTATTTTATGCGGCGGCGGAAAAAAAGATAACAAGAGCCAAAAATCGCAGAAACAGAGTAAGCGATGTTATTAGGGATAAAAGTAGTTAAATAACAGAGACTGGAACCACTGTTGGGGAAATCAGGACTAACTATCAGGGTTGTCCGGAATTGCAAAAAAATATTCGGGAATTCGGAATTCGGAACTCCGAATGTTCCGAACTTCTGAAATCGAGATTCCGGACAACCCTGCCGACTATCCACCGTAAGAAAACTAGGTGATTGACTATGTCACTGTGACAATATAGTCATGAACATAAAAATAGTCAGTTAGTGATAGTCATGTACTACCGAACACTGATTCGAACATAGGACATACTGGGTCACATTGAAAGGGACTGCTGAGTATTACATACAATGTGCTGTTGCCCGAGAATAGAAACACCCGGGTAACAATTCACAACTGCTCGGGTAGCCAGAAACTGCCCCGGCACCCAACAGGGCGTTTCTATACCACCACCACTACAGCTAAATAGGGATAATTGACTCAAGTCTGGCCCCGAATTTGAGAAATCTTCTAATAACTGAACCGCAATACAAGAATTTTAAGTTCTCTGGCAGGTCGTTTACCTCAGTCAAAACTAAAATGTAGGATTAGCTTTGCTTTGAAACTGAATATAACCTGTAACTCTAATAATACAAACATATATGTTTTATTTCATTAAATATACCTTATCAACATATATAATTACTTGGGCGACCAGGACTTATATTAATAGTTATTAAGTTTTAAAAGAAAGACAGCACTCTTGTTTAAAACTATTCTTAAAATCTGTATAATTTATTACTTATTAATTTAGAATCAGCCTCACAGACACCTAAACCACAGGCGCCGGGAGCTAAGCCAAAGGGGGATGATGGAGGCACAACCGGTGGAACCACAGGAGCAGGAGACGGAAATTATGAAGATCTAGCCCCAGCAAATAAGAAATAAACAATAATAAAAGATTATTATTAATTGTAATTTTGTTAGCTCAGCTGGTAGCGCGCCGTCCTATGAATCCGTGAGGAGGAAAGATTGTGGGTTCGATCCTCCACTGTCCTAAGCGCAACCGTGGAATGTAGGCTTGAATTTCTCTTATGATTCCCGCAAACCGACTTCTAGCTGCCCCAAAGGTGGAAAGAATAACAAGAACACCCGTCATGTGACATACATTGATATATGGAATAATTAGTTTAAACAGTAATTTGGCTAGTAACTAGAGAGGAACTGCTTTGCAACTTGTCTTCATTCGGATGTTAACTAATATGCAGGGCTCCGACCGGCCAACAATTAGCAGAATCTCGGCATCCGGGGTGAACGACTATTTTAAAAAGGTTGTTTTTACTGACTGAACACCTTCTATTAGTAACTCGTTGGTGGATTTAGTTCTTTTGTAATGACTTAATGTTCTTTTGACTCGCTTAATGGACTTCTTTGAATGGATACAAGACCAAAATATATACTGCGCTCTAAATATCCAAGTTCAGATATTGGGGGTTCTATTGAAAACAAAAAGATCAAAAAATAATATGCATTCCTTATTTTATTTCATGAATCCGATAGTGATTGGCGATTGATTGAAAGAATTTCGTGATATTTGGGGTACATATTCTTAGGTAACCCACAGCTCGCGGCTGTGCACCGGACATAGCACACTCGCGGGAAATTCGTGGCGGGACCTAACAGGGAACTTGCGGCAAGAAACCTGAGATTATTGATTTATATTTTTTAATTATTTTTATACCAATAGATAGAGAAAAATCGAATCTATGCTATTGAATTTTTTTAAGAAAAAACATTCAGCCGTTTTCTAGTTCCTTACCCAGTGGAAAATTAGAAGCGAAAAAATTCAATAGCATAGATTATTGTGTACTTAGCCCCACCGTAACCTCAAATTGAATATATAATAACAAAGAAAGATAGGTTTCTTGCCGCAAGAAAACCATATTTGGGGCAGTTAGGACAATTGAATTTCTTCTTTCTGTTTCTTCTTTCTTCTTCTTTTCTTCTGTTTGACAATAAAAAAGATATTGGTAGCGAGAGCGGTTTATTTGTATCTTCTGAGCACTAACACATTGAAAATTGCCTTACAAACATTCAATAACCTTATTACAATTATGTTATACCATGCAAGTATATTATTACGTTAAAAATTTTACTATTATATGACGAAAAAATACGAAAAGTTACTAAAATTGGAAAAATGTTCTTTACCCCTATCCTTTTGAATACAGCTAATTTCAAATTTTTAAAATTGCGCCATTAGTTGGCAAATACAGTCCTTTACGTTCTCGTGTCCGGGTCGGCGCGCTGTTAACCAATTGTGCCGCAATTTCTGCGCCCCCTTCATGATTATTAAGCCTACATACGTGTATTCCACGTGAAGTTTTTTTATCCTAATAGTTTGTGTGTTGTTAATAATGTGTGTTTCTACCCCTTTATTTTAACTGTGTTTGATTTTTTAATAAATCAAAATTATTTATATTTCGTTCATGTGAACTATAAATTTCTGTGGAAATCCTGTGTAGGGTCCAAACCTTAAGAGTGTATACAAATTATTTTGTGTGTAAGATGTATTTGTTACACCAACATTGATATAGTGGACTCCTGAAACGAATAACTCATGGGGAATACTCATAATTTTATTTTATGATTAATATAGAAAACAAAATAATTATTCATTATTAAGAAAGTAAATATACATGTGATTTTTACGCAGTGCATAGGGGCCACCAACAGCTTTGTTTTCAGATCTCAGTTGTATCTGCGGAAAGGAAATGATCCTCGGTTTGAAGATCTCCACCAAGGGATATCCACTATATTTAGAAAAGTTCATAGTGGAGAAATTTATTAAAAAGCATGATGTATTAGAAAACAACTTATAGTTAGCAATGTTAATGTTCTAAACAATAAAGTTATTAACACTCCATCGAAAAAGGAATAGCTCTTATACGATCACTTTAAGCCTATTTATTATAATTTTAAAAGTCTGCCATTCTGCGCTTTGGTTCACCTATGTGCGGAGTTCTGCTCCAACTTAGCTAAGGACTAGGCGGAAGAACTCCTAAACTATACTTTTTGGAAATTGTTCGTGTGTTTCGCGCCATTCAACAAACAGTAAACTGTCTTATCATTGGATTCTTAAGTGAACTCTCTCTGTATTTCAAGGGCCTTGGCCGAAGCTGGTCAAACATTGTTTCTCTTTATTAATATCATTTGTTTGCAAACAAAAATAGAGACGAAGTTTAAAATTTATTAGCAAAATGGTTATCTTATCTATTGTTCTTTGCCCTGTTTATCTTCTTTATCTTCACCATCCTTCTTGTCCTAGAATTATAGTGATTAGTATTATGCTTATTAGTATATAGTAGATGATCATGACACATTTGATTGTAGAGGCTTTCGAGTTCGTACTTGAAACGTATTGGAGACAAATTTGAAAAAATATTTGGAATTTTCCGAGCCCTGGTGCTAGTAAACATATCCATTTGACAAAGTCTAACTCCACATCTAGGAACATCGAAGCACCAACAACGGTTGCCAAATCTCAACAGTCTCAAACATCTCAACAAAGTCTCAAACAAACAAGTCACAAACAACAAACAAGCAGGCCGGCCCCCGGGCACTTGGCCCGTACGAGGTTTTAGTTATACACTTGAATCCGCATTTCTTACCGGCTCCTCCTTTTTTTCTTCATCCTTCTTTTCTTCATCCTTTTTTCCTTCGTCTTCTTTTACATCGCCCATCATTGTTTGATCAAGCTGAAAAAACTATAGTTACAGTAACACGTAAATGGCGCTCTACTGCTACAGTAACCCGTAAACGGCGCTCTACTGCTACAGTAACACGTAAATGGCGCTCTACTGCTACAGTAACCTGTAAACGGCGCTCTACTGCTACAGTAACCCGTAAACGGTGCTCTACTGCTACAGTAACCCATTATTGGCGCACAATTACCAACCTTCTTTTCTTCCTTACTGTCTTTGTTGACCTCTTCTTCCTTCACGACTCCGCCCATTTGCGTCTCGGCTTCCTTTGGAGGCGGAACTTCATCCTTCTTCTCATTGCTTCCTTTAGCAGCTTCATCAGCCTAAATATTTTTTAAATACAGTCACTTCTCTATTCTACAGTAACCCTAAGTCGTTTACAGTATACAGTAATAGTAATAAGTTATTTACAGTAACCCTATAGGGTAACATCCTTCCTACCTTGACTTCTTCTATTTTTGACTCCGCCTTCTTTTCCTTAGGCTCAGCCTCCTTATCATCCTCTTGTGTCTCCTTAGACATGCGCGGAACCTTCTCTTTTGACTCCTTTTTCACTTCCTTCCGAGCTGAGGCAGCCGCAGCCTTCTTTTCCTACAAGGTTAAGTTTTATATATGATTTTAGTCTAGAAATTAAGATAGAACTATAATCGATAGAGGAAACATTCAAGGTTAAACTATCTCAAAGAAGGCCCGGCCATCCATACAATTCTAGCCTCATAAAGAGGTTTCTCACTTAAACACATCTCCATTCTCACCTGTTCTTCTTCCGGCTTCTTCGTTTCCTTCGACTTTTTTTCCCTCGAATTTGCTACCTTTTCCTTGCTCTTTTTGCTCTTTTCTTTAGATTCTTTCTTCTTTTCTGGCTCTGCCTCCTCAGTCTGTAAAATATACTGTAAAATTTGTAAGATTGGCTTTGGTTTTTGCGGGACCTCTGGGCCAAGCAACTAATAACTAGACGCAATAAATAATTCGGGGCTATCCGTCAAACAGTTCGGGACCCAAACAGAAAACGAAACAGTCCTTTAATAATATAATATAATATAACGCTGCTGGACGAGTTTTCCTTATCTTCTTGCTTTTTTACAGTATCCCTATCAAAGTGTTAAAACATACCTTTTTTTCCTTCGTCTTCTCCACGGATCCCTTTGTTTCAGTTTGTTTTTTATCCTTTCCAGAGCCTTTTGTCTCAGTTTCCTTTGTTTTTTCGCCCTTCTTTACAGCTTCTTTTTTCTAAAATAAAATAAAATATTAATACAAAATATAATAATATAAAGTCCATCATATGCTTCTGAAGTCAACATTGAAGTTCAATTAATTGTAAATATCCTATACTCACCGAATCCCAATCACTGCCAATATCATCAAATGTAGGATAGTCATTCTTGTTTCTGACTTCTTTCTTCTCGGCGATTCTTTGCTAAAATAGATACTTTAGTTACATTCTAATTTAGTTTTTATTATCCGAATACAACTTCGGACAAGCCCCTGATACTTAAAAACCGTTTTAGCACGGCCCGCTAGTTCCCCATAACTAACCTCTTTTTCATTTCTCTTTATCTGTTTCGGTTTGATTTCATCTTTTTTCTCCACGTCATCCTTCTTTTCTTCTTCTTTTGCTGATGGATTCTGTGTCAGCTGAGTCTTCTCGTTTACTCCGGACTTAGCTCCATCCGAAGGTGGCTGAGTAGGCGCCGCAGCTACCGGAGATTCAACTGGAGCCGCTGGAGCAGCCGGAGGCGGCGGAGCAGGCTTTCGAGCTGACTGAAATTATAGAATATAATTAAGATAACAGCGTTTTTGTTAAAGGTTTTGAAATTGGTAGCGTGTGAGACGGTATCCAATATAAGATGAATATTATTCCAGACTAAGGAGACAGCGAGCTTCGAAGCCTCTAAACCGCGATCTTTCGGAATAATCAGAGGTCTGACCCCAACAGCAGCTCTTCTCACCTTTTTGCTCTTCTTGGATTTAGTGGATTTCTTCGATAAGTCCTTCGGATTCTTCTTTTTTCCGCCACAACAAAGCAACACAAATGGTATGGCTAAGTGAAAAACAGTCACAATCATCAAGATGTCCATAATGTAATTGATTCTAGAAGAAATAAGTATTACTGTAGGTTGTTGTCGTTAGAGCAGAATTTGCAACAAATAGCTTACAATGATGCTCTATTGACAACTATGGAGTTTCTCATTCAGTCCTTTGAGTATCATAGCCGGTACTCAATTTAAAGGTCTGTCTTCTTAGATTAGAGCACGAGGATATACTGTAATCCGGTGCTCCACTGTCAATGGGCGGAGCATGTGTTCTAGACTCCGCCCATTTGTTACACAAACCTTATAGGAACCATATTAATGCAGCAACTTCAGCCTTCTTTCAGCAAACAATGTAAAATTATGAAGAAAACTTCATAAAAAGCTTCTATTGGCGGAAGACGCGGCGTCTTTTGCAAGAATAATGGGAAATTCTCCTAGTGCTTCGCTCTGAAGTCGAAGGGATGGGAATATTAGACTTAGGAAGATTTGATAATGGGAATTTGCCAATTGAGAACAAAAACACTGATAAACGAAGGTTAGAAAGCATTGAAATCTTTTTATTAGTCTATTCTATTCTATTATAATTCTCGATTGTGACAGAAGTGGATACTACCACTGTACTACCGAGCACTCGAAGTGGCGGTTAATGCAGAATACCCTTTCAGAGCAGAGCAAAATCAAGACAATTTCGAATGGCTGGACTTCCATTTGGTTATTTCAATACTTATAAATATAGAAGTTCTACTGTTTACAGCACAAGTGTCATTAGTGTGCTTAACATTCATAAAAAAACGAGTCTAGGAAGTAGTAAAAGTTGTTCAATACTCTTTTAATAAACGCGTAAAATATATTGTTGTTGTATGATTTCTTCTATTTCATTCCTGTACTTCAAATTCTTAATAAAACATTTGTAATCTTTTATTATGAGAGAAACACTGACTATATCTGTTTATTATTCTAGTAGAACACGGTTACACAAATACAGTTTAGAACACAATGAATCTACATTTGGGAATTATATTGATTGATATTGATTTCTCAATTCTTAGAAGAAGACTTCTTGCGGCTACCACTTCTGAAACATTTTAAATTGGCAAGACTTATCTAAAAAGTTGCTAAAATACCTCGATTTTTCCTTTCTTGATTTTGATTTTTCCTCCTTTTTGCTACGTTTATCCTTGTCGCTGCGGGATCTTCTTTTTCTACTAAAATGAAAATAATTCGTCTATCGAATAGCAACATCAATGTAAATAAATAGTACATTATATTGTGGAGTAGGGACCGGGGCCTAAAATGTTGTAATGGGGGTCCGGTTTCCACTCCTGTCGTGGAGGCTACTGAGATTCTCAACAGTAACCGTTCACATGGTTGAAACCAGGCCTCCGCACCGGCCGGCCTCGGCCGGCCGCGGCCGGCCGAAGTTTTTTCCAAACTGGGCCGCGGCCAGCCGAAGTCGGCCGAGATGTACTTTAGGATCTTAAAAAAGTTCAAAAAAGAGTAGTTTTTTAGTCATTGGTTCACTTATTTGATGTTAATTTTTAGTATTTTGATAAAA